>CM076676.1:4912196-5122196 GCA_038501925.1 Xenopus petersii | reverse complement strand
GCTAGTGACAGCGCCCCCCTGTGGTACATGTTAGTAATGTAGGTTTCACCAAGACAAACAACATCATTTCCATTTTTTTCTCTTCCTGCAGATCCTGTGTTTCCTGTTAACGGGAAAACTAAAGGTTTATATTCACCCCAAAGTCCTTAAAGGTATAGACCCCAAAATAAAATTTTTCAATGCACTGGGTAATCTTTCAGGCCTCTTCAGCTACACATGGGTACAATTAATTCCCAGTAATTTCATGCCTTTATTCTATATAGCCCCAAATACTTCCCATATGTCCCAGGAGTTACAGGCTTCCAGCCATATGTTCTAGCTGGTTTCAATACATCGGGCTATAAATCTTCACTATGGGGGGGAGGGGGTTCACATCGCACATAATACTTAACAGGTTTCAGGCTCATTGACTGCGATTGTCAACATACATTAGAGATGCATCGTTGTACATTGCCAAGTTTGCACATTCGTATCTCGTTATGCTTTATAAAGGGAAAGCAAAACCCAAGAAATGAGTAGGCACAAAATAGGAAACTAAATAAACTTGAGACATGTGCCCTTTAAATATTCATTACTTGTTACTCCCAGGTACTGCCAGGAGGTGGCGCCATTGAATTGCAGTTTCCTTGCTCTTCTTTTAGCACAATGTAGTCAAAATCAGCCTAAGTTTGCTTATTGCACCTTAAATAAACTTAAAGGGGTTGTTCACCTTTAAATTAACTGTTAGTATGATGTAGAGAGGGATATTCTGAGACAATTTGCAATTGGTTTTAACTTTTTTATTATTTGTGGTTTTTGAGTTATTTAGCTTTTTATTCAGCAGCTCTCCCGTTTCCAAATTCAGCCATCTGGTTGCCAAGGCCCAAATTCCCCTAGCAACCATGCATTGATTTGAATAAGAGACTGGAATATGAATAGGAGAGGCCTAAATGGAAAGATGAGTAATAAAACGTAACAATAAAAATCAATTTGTAGCCTTACAAAGCATTTGTTTTTTTTAGATAGGGTCAGTGACCCCCATTTGAAAGCTGGAAAGAGTTATAAGAAGACGGCACATCATTCAAAAACTATAAATGATAAGTAATGAAAGTTGCTTAGAATTGGTCATTGGATTACACGCTAAAAGTTACCATAATGGTGAACCACCCCTTTAATAGAAATATGTGATTTAAGCAGTTACCCTAATGACCAGTATTAGATTAATTGTAGTAGAAGTACTCTAGCCATTATCAATAATTACTAGGGTTATTATGCTCGTTCTCCATTTTATGTAGTGATGATACTGGCACGTCTGGGGTTAATATGCTCGTTAGCCATTTTATGTAGTGATGATACTGGCACGCCTGGGGTTAATATGCTCGTTAGCCATTTTATGTAGTGATGATACTGGCATGCCTGGGGTTAATATGCTCGTTAGCCATTTTATGTAGTGATGATACTGGCATGCCTGGGGTTAATATGCTCGTTAGCCATTTTATGTAGTGATGATACTGGCACGCCTGGGGTTAATATGCTCTTAGCCATTTTATGTAGTGATGATACTGGCTTGCCTGGGGTTAATATGCTTGTTAGCCATTTTATGTAGTGATGATACTGGCACGCCTGGGGTTAATATGCTCGTTAGCCATTTTATGTAGTGATGATACTGGCATGCCTGGGGTTAATATGCTCCTTAGTTATTTTATGTAGTGATGATACTGGCACGCCTGGGGTTAATATGCTCATTAGTCATTTTATGTATTGATGATAATGGCACGTCTGGGGTTAATATACTCATTAGTCATTTTATGTATTGATGATGCTGGCACGCCTGGGGTTAATATGCTCGTTAGCCATTTTATATAGTGATGATACTGGCATGCCTGGGGTTAATATGCTCGTTAGTCATTTTATGTAGTGATGATACTGGCACGCCTGGGGTTAATATGCTCGTTAGTCATTTTATGTAGTGATGATACTGGCATGTCTGGGGTTAATATGCTCGTTAGCCATTTTATGTAGTGATGATACTGGCATGCCTGGGGTTAATATGCTCGTTAGCCATTTTATGTAGTGATGATACTGGCATGCCTGGGGTTAATATGCTCGTTATCCAATTTTTTTAATGATGATACTGGCACACCTGGAGTTAATATGTCCGTTATTCATTTTGCTTAGTAATTATACTGACATGTCTGGGGTATATTTTGATTACATGGGAGTGGTATATAGGGGCGTGGTCACAAAATAGGTGTGGTCTAAACATAAAACTGAAAGCACCTCTCCAGATATTGTTTCTCTTCTCTATAGTGACATCTGCAGGCCAGGAGGGTAATTACAGGGCACATTTAATGACTATTCTCTGAGCCCATGTGAGTGGGTCTGGCTGGTGCCGCTGAGGATCATGGGTATTGTGTCTGCTCCTATTTATCAAACAAGCCAGGCATTGGCCAATGAGAAGGGGCCTCTCCTAATCAGCCGCACCGCCCGACATTCCTTCTGTGACAGGTAAAGTATGAAAGATAAATCCAATGGAAACTGGATCTGAACATCAAAGGGCCTTTGTTTTCTGGAAATGTTCTGCCTGTGGTTAATATGTGATTTTCTGCTGAATAAAAAGAAAAAAAAATCTGGATCAAATAATGTGCTGATGCCGCTCTCTAAATATTAACTGATTGAACACTGCCCCCCCCCCGCATCACATGACTATGGGCTTTTATTGACCCATCAACTGGGATTCTGGTAAGGATGGGGTTAAATTACAACCTTGGTGGTGTCTAACATAGAGCAGGTTCCAGGGATTATAAGGTTTGGCCACTTAGTTGGAGAAACTCCCTGATATTCCTTCTACTATATTCCTATTACTATAGGCACCATCTCTCCCTACTATACCTGCTATCCCACAGTCACACTCCCTTCCCAGAGACTATTATCCACTGTTACTATAGGCACCATCTCTCCCTACTATACCTGCTATCCCACAGTCACACTCCCTTCCCAGAGACTATTATCCACTGTTACTATAGGCTCCATCTCTCCCTACTATACCTGCTATCCCACAGTCACACTCCCTTCCCAGAGACTATTATCCACTGTTACTATAGACACCATCTCTCCCTACTATACCTGCTATCCCACAGTCTCACTCCCTTCCCAGAGACTATTATCCCACTGTTACTATAGGCACCATCTCTCCCTACTATACCTGCTATCCCACAGTCACACTCCCTTCCCAGAGACTATTATCCACTGTTACTATAGGCACCATCTCTCCCTACTATACCTGCTATCCCACAGTCACACTCCCTTCCCAGAGACTATTATCCACTGTTACTATAGGCACCATCTCTCCCTACTATACCTGCTATCCCACAGTCACACTCCCTTCCCAGAGACTATTATCCACTGTTACTATAGACACCATCTCTCCCTACTATACCTGCTATCCCACAGTCACACTCCCTTCCCAGAGACTATTATCCACTGTTACTATAGGTACCATCTCTCCCTACTATACCTGCTATCCCACAGTCACACTCCCTTCCCAGAGACTATTATCCACTGTTACTATAGACACCATCTCTCCCTACTATACCTGCTATCCCACAGTCTCACTCCCTTCCCAGAGACTATTATCCCACTGTTACTATAGGCACCATCTCTCCCTACTATACCTGCTATCCCACAGTCACACTCCCTTCCCAGAGACTATTATCCACTGTTACTATAGGCACCATCTCTCCCTACTATACCTGCTATCCCACAGTCTCACTCCCTTCCCAGAGACTATTATCCACTGTTACTATAGACACCATCTCTCCCTACTATACCTGCTATCCCACAGTCACACTCCCTTCCCAAAGACTATTATCCACTGTTACTATAGGCACCATCTCTCCCTACTATACCTGCTATCCCACAGTCTCACTCCCTTCCCAGAGACTATTATCCACTGTTACTATAGGCACCATCTCTCCCTACTATACCTGCTATCCCACAGTCACACTCCCTTCCCAGAGACTATTATCCACTGTTACTATAGACACCATCTCTCCCTACTATACCTGCTATCCCACAGTCACACTCCCTTCCCAGAGACTATTATCCACTGTTACTATAGGCACCATCTCTCCCTACTATACCTGCTATCCCACAGTCACACTCCCTTCCCAGAGACTATTATCCACTGTTACTATAGGCACCATCTCTCCCTACTATACCTGCTATCCCACAGTCACACTCCCTTCCCAGAGACTATTATCCACTGTTACTATAGACACCATCTCTCCCTACTATACCTGCTATCCCACAGTCACACTCCCTTCCCAGAGACTATTATCCACTGTTACTATAGGCACCATCTCTCCCTACTATACCTGCTATCCCACAGTCACACTCCCTTCCCAGAGACTATTATCCACTGTTACTATAGGCACCATCTCTCCCTACTATACCTGCTATCCCACAGTCACACTCCCTTCCCAGAGACTATTATCCACTGTTACTATAGACACCATCTCTCCCTACTATACCTGCTATCCCACAGTCACACTCCCTTCCCAGAGACTATTATCCACTGTTACTATAGGTACCATCTCTCCCTACTATACCTGCTATCCCACAGTCACACTCCCTTCCCAGAGACTATTATCCACTGTTACTATAGACACCATCTCTCCCTACTATACCTGCTATCCCACAGTCTCACTCCCTTCCCAGAGACTATTATCCCACTGTTACTATAGGCACCATCTCTCCCTACTATACCTGCTATCCCACAGTCACACTCCCTTCCCAGAGACTATTATCCACTGTTACTATAGGCACCATCTCTCCCTACTATACCTGCTATCCCACAGTCTCACTCCCTTCCCAGAGACTATTATCCACTGTTACTATAGACACCATCTCTCCCTACTATACCTGCTATCCCACAGTCACACTCCCTTCCCAGAGACTATTATCCACTGTTACTATAGGCACCATCTCTCCCTACTATACCTGCTATCCCACAGTCTCACTCCCTTCCCAGAGACTATTATCCACTGTTACTATAGGCACCATCTCTCCCTACTATACCTGCTATCCCACAGTCACACTCCCTTCCCAGAGACTATTATCCACTGTTACTATAGACACCATCTCTCCCTACTATACCTGCTATCCCACAGTCACACTCCCTTCCCAGAGACTATTATCCACTGTTACTATAGGCACCATCTCTCCCTACTATACCTGCTATCCCACAGTCTCACTCCCTTCCCAGAGACTATTATCCACTGTTACTATAGGCACCATCTCTCCCTACTATACCTGCTATCCCACAGTCACACTCCCTTCCCAGAGACTATTATCCACTGTTACTATAGACACCATCTCGCCCTACTATACCTGCTATCCCACAGTCACACTCCCTTCCCAGAGACTATTATCCACTGTTACTATAGGCACCATCTCTCCCTACTATACCTGCTATCCCACAGTCACACTCCCTTCCCAGAGACTATTATCCACTGTTACTATAGGCACCATCTCTCCCTACTATACCTGCTATCCCACAGTCACACTCCCTTCCCTGAGACTATTATCCACTGTTACTATAGGCACCATCTCTCCCTACTATACCTGCTATCCCACAGTCACACTCCCTTCCCACAGACTATTATCCACTGTTACTATAGGCACCATCTCTCCCTACTATACCTGCTATCCCACAGTCACACTCCCTTCCCAGAGACTATTATCCCACTGTTACTATAGGCACCATCTCTCCCTACTATACCTGCTATCTCACACTCCCTTCCAATAGACTATTATCCACTGTTACTATAGGCACCATCTCTCCCTACTATACCTGCTATCCCACAGTCACACTCCCTTCCCACAGACTATTATCCACTGTTACTATAGGCACCATCTCTCCCTACTATACCTGCTATCCCACAGTCACACTCCCTTCCCAGAGACTATTATCCCACTGTTACTATAGACACCATCTCTCCCTACTATACCTGTTATCCCACAGTCACACTCCCTTCCCAGAGACTATTATCCACTGTTACTATAGACACCATCTCTCCCTACTATACCTGTTATCCCACAGTCACACTCCCTTCCCAGAGACTATTATCCACTGTTACTATAGACACCATCTCTCCCTACTATACCTGCTATCCCACAGTCACACTCCCTTCCCAGAGACTATTATCCACTGTTACTACAGGCTCCATGTGACGAGTATTTCTCTGGAGTAGTTGTACAAATGACTCCCAAGTAATTGTATGTGCTTGTGCAAGAAGCAGATAGGAACATGATGTAGAAGTAAGAGGTACATGGGTGAATCCGTGCAGAGAGGAATCTGGCATCAATAAGAGAGAAATACTGTAGGAATCTCAGAATGTATGTGATGTAGATCAAAGTGAATCTGCTCAGTGTAGGAAGTAATGGACATAAGAGGTCTGTTGTAGGATCTCAGCCCCATGTTGCTACAAATGTTTCCTCCTGACTATGAAAGAAACCTTCAACCAGCGCTACTACAAGATAAAAGAAAGAATATCCTGGGGGAGGGCAGACACATGGACTCATCATTCCATACCCAGATGTCTTCAAGCCTTTTCTTTGATTCTCCAACGTCTGGTGGGCCGATGCCGGGGAGAGAACGCTGACACTAAATTCATTTTATGCTGAATGACTCTAAATAATACAAGTACTGTACATATGTATCACCCACTAACATGGATACCATATAAATCAACCAGAGTTCTTTAGTAACCAGGATTTGCATCAGTCCTGTAACCCATAGCAACCATGGAACAGATTAATCACATCGATTCTAAGACACTAAGTGTATTAACAGCAACTTGGTGAATCAGAAACTCTAGGTTCAATATTAAATGAACAGAATGTAGAAAGATGGTGCCAATAGTGTGTGAGGGTGGAGAAACTCAGTGTAGTTGTCCTCATGGGATCTGAAGGCTTCTGAGAGAAGCAACTGCAGAAATCTGCCGTAGCAAATGAAAGTAGGACATCAGCTTTGGCCAATCAAAGGCTTGGGAGCCAATCAGCTTCTATTAAAGTCATTTAGCATTGAGTGACCTCACTGGTCCAAGTATCTAGGGGTTACTCCTCTCTGTACCATCCCCTGCTCGGTGCTTGAGCAATACTGATTTACATTGTTACTGTCACTATTTGCCATCTTTCCCTACTGTCACATATTACCCTACACTTGCCTTACAGTTGCCATACTGCTATTTTATTGGCCATCTTGCTCTACTGCCACCATGTTGCCCTTCTGTCATTATCTTCCATTCCTTCACCATCTTACCTAGTAAGTAGTAACCAATTTACCCTACGTTTGCACAGAGACACAAACAGCTCCCCACCAGCCCAATCTATAGTTACTGTCTGTGGCATCTTACAGCAGCCCCTCTGACATTTCCCAGAACTCACAGTTTGCAAGTCCAGGCTTTTTAATCTTGCCATACTGTCTTCATCTTGCCCTACTGTCTCCATCTTTCCCTACTGTCTCCATCTTGCCCTACTGACTTCATCTTTCCCTACTGTCTCCATCTTGTCCTACTGTCTCCATCTTGTCCTACTGTCTCCATCTTGCCCTACTGTCTCCATCTTGCCCTACTGACTTCATCTTTCCCTACTGTCTCCATCTTGTCCTACTGTCTCCATCTTGTCCTACTGTCTCCATCTTGCCCTACTGTCTCCATCTTGCCCTACTGACTTCATCTTTCCCTACTGTCTCCATCTTGCCCTACTGTCTTCATCTTGCCCTACTGTCTCCATCTTGCCCTACTGTCTCCATCTTGCCCTACTGTCTCCATCTTTCCCTACTGTCTCCATCTTGTCCTACTGTCTCCATCTTGTCCTACTGTCTCCATCTTGTCCTACTGTCTCTATCTTGCCCTACTGTCTCCATCTTGTCCTACTGTCTCCATCTTTCCCTACTGTCTCCATCTTGTCCTACTGTCTCCATCTTGCCCTACTGTCTCCATCTTTCCCTACTGTCTCCATCTTGCCCTACTGTCTCCATCTTGCCCTACTGTCTCCATCTTTCCCTACTGTCTCCATCTTGCCCTACTGACTTCATCTTGTCCTACTGTCTCCATCTTGCCCTACTCTAAGGTCTCCATCCTGACCTACTGTCTCCGTCTTATTCTATTGTCTCCATCTAGTTATTCTGTCTCCATCTTGCCCTACTGTCTCCATCCTGTCCTACTGTCACTATCTTACTGTACTGTCTGCATTCTGTCCTTCTGTCTCCATCTTGTCCTACTGTCCTGTCTACATCCTGTCCTACTGTCATTATTTTACTCTATTGTCTCCATCTTGTCCTACTGTCCTGTCTCCATCTTGTCCTACTGTCACTATGTTACTCTACTGTCTCCATCTTGTCCTACTGTCCTGTCTATATCTTGTCCTACTGTCACTATCTTACTCTACTGTCCCCATCTTGTCCTACTGTCTCCATCTTGTCCTACTGTCTCCATCTTGTCCTACTGTCCTGTCTATATTTTGTCCTACTGTCTCCATCTTGTCCTACTGTCCTGTCTATATTTTGTCCTACTGTCTCCATCTTGTCCTACTGTCCTGTCTATCTCTTGTCCTACTGTCTCCATCTTGTCCTACTGTCCTGTCCATATCTTGTCCTACTGTCTCCATCTTGTCCTACTGTCCTGTCTATCTCTTGTCCTACTGTCTCCATCTTGTCCTACTGTCCTGTCTATCTCTTGTCCTACTGTCTCCATCTTGTCCTACTGTCCTGTCTATATCTTGTCCTACTGTCTCCATCTTGTCCTACTGTCCTGTCTATATCTTGTCCTACTGTCTCTATCTTGTACTACTGTCCTGTCTCCATCTTGTCCTACTGTCTCTATCTTACTCTACTGTCTCCATCTTACTCTATTGTCTCCACTCTTTCGCTAGCAGATGAGACACTCTGCTGTTGGAGTTCTTGTAACCCCCTTGTACATACATTAATATTCTGAGTGGGAGGCACATTCAGCTCTTGAAATACAGAGAGGGCACATTTGGCCACTATTTAAAGGGAATTTACTCTACACATTTGCTGCAATGAGCAACATTTTCTGAAGGATCCAGTTTTGATAGGGAGGCAGTTGGCAGCCATTGGCGTCCGGGCGGCCATGTTATCACTTTCTCTGCCAAGCTTTTCTCAAGTAGCGACTTTATAAATGAGACGCTGAATGTTCACAGTAACTGAAATTAAAGAGGCGGCCGGCACGGCCCCAATGTAAATAACTGAAGCCTCTCTCTCTAATCTATAACCAATGTTTGGCTTTGATTCTTGGACACTTTATGCTTAAAAAATTATTTTCCTGATGGTGTTTGTTCAACGCCCCGAGAGAAGGGGAAAATGTGTCCAACAATTAGGGACAGAACGGCCAGACGTTTCATTCTCATCTCTTTATTGTGGATGTTCCAGAGATTTCTGATGTATCAATGTCCTGTAGTCTAATGACTTACCCATATGGCTCTGTACTGGCTCACTAATGGCTTATGTTTGCTGCTTCAGCATTCCTCTCTGTTACGTGGCTTGCCATTGGCATTGGACTCAGTGCGCTGACTCAATAGGCCACACATACAAAGCAATGCTCATTGTACTTAATAGGCCTGTGTATGTACTGCACATCTAATTAGAAATAAATGCCACATAAACCTCACTCATCAAAAGGGGACACTTCCCCTTTAAGAGCAGGAAACAGAGGTGACTTCACACCTGGGGATGTGACAGTTGCAAGAAGAAACAGACACTGAGGCGGCAAATTCACTAAGCGCCGAAGCGCCGAACGCTAGCGTCAATTCGCTAGCGTTTGGCATTTTCGGTACTTCACAATTCACTAACGAACGCTGGCATAAATTCGCTAGTGTTACTTCGCACACTTACGCCAGCCGAATTTTCGCTAGCGATGTAACTACGCAAATTCACTAACTTGCGCAGTGTACTGAACGCCTACCTTTTACGCTAGACTTCCTTCGCCACCTCAGACCTGGCAAAGCGCAATAGAGTAGATAGGGATTGTTTCCAAAAAAGTCAATTTTTTTTCTAAGTCCCAAAAAACGCTGGCGTGTTTTCTACATGATGGTGTGATAGGCTGAAAAAGATCGAAAATATTTTTGGGGCTCCCCTCCTTCCCCCCTACATTTCCTGACTCATGGCAACTTACCTAGACAGTGGGCACATGTGTAGGGAAAATAACATTTATATTTGCTGATTTAAAGGTTTTCTAGGCATTTGTAGTGCAGATACGTGTTCCTCCATTGAAATTTGAATTTCGCGCCGTATGCAAATTAACCATCGCTAGCGAAACTTCGATTTGCTTGGCGAATTAACGCTAGCGCAACTTCGCAAACTAACGCTACCCCTGTGCGCAACTTCGGATTTTAGTGAATTTGCGGAGCGCTGGTGAAAATACGCCTGGCGAAGTGCGGCGAAGTTGCGCCTGGCGCAACTTCGCATCTTAGTGAATTTACCCCTGAGAGTCTCCTCTATTTTTATGGTAAAATTATCAGTGTCCGACTGGGACACCAAGGGCCCACCCAAAAACTTTAGACCAGGGGCCACTCTCAGAACTATTATTCTTCATCTCCTCAATCAACCTCTATTTTCCTAGTCTGTTTTCTATACATACTATAATCAATTATTCCATCTATTTAGCCTCTTTGTTCTCATCTAGTTTATATAAACAAGCTGCTGTGTAGCCATGGGGGCAGCCATTCAAGCACAGGATACACAGTAGATAACAGATAAGTACTACTATAGTTTATATAAACAAGCTGCTGTGTAGCCATGGGGGCAGCCGTTCAAGCACAGGATACACAGTAGATAACAGATAAGTACTACTATAGTTTATATAAACAAGCTGCTGTGTAGCCATGGGGGCAGCCGTTCAAGCACAGGATACACAGTAGATAACAGATAAGTACTACTATAGTTTATATAAACCAGCTGCTGTGTAGCCATGGGGGCAGCCATTCAAGCACAGGATACACAGTAGATAACAGATAAGTACTACTATAGTTTATATAAACCAGCTGCTGTGTAGCCATGGGGGCAGCCATTCAAGCACAGGATACACAGTAGATAACAGATAAGTACTACTATAGTTTATATAAACAAGCTGCTGTGTAGCCATGGGGGCAGCCATTCAAGCACAGGATACACAGTAGATAACAGATAAGTACTACTATAGTTTATATAAACAAGCTGCTGTGTAGCCATGGGGGCAGCCATTCAAGCACAGGATACACAGTAGATAACAGATAAGTACTACTATAGTTTATATAAACAAGCTGCTGTGTAGCCATGGGGGCAGCCATGATATTTTCATTTCTTTAAAACACTTTACTGTTCCTTTAAAGTGATACTGACACTAAAAAAACTTCTCATCAAAAATGAATGTCCATTAAAAGTTACCTATAGGTCATGTTGATGGTTTTTTCCCTGGTACGGCTGCTTTTGTAAGGAATTATTACTGGAAGGTATTAAACCTATTTTTCTCAACCCGACTGTCCCTTCTCAACCTGTCACATTTCTAATGCCGATGGACTACTGTTGTACAAATATGGCCGCCCCCTCATAGAGGAACACGTGGGATCACATAATGTAAAATTTTGCCTAACGAAAGAGAATGGAATTCTTTATTTCTACAGGTCTGGGAGCCTGTCACTCAAGCAGTGGGTGGGACTAACACTCTTACGGAAACTTCACAGTTAATTGCCTCCAATCAGCGCCCCTCTGAGTCCCAGGCTGGGTCACTGACACCCCATTCTGTTGCAAATACAAAAAGAAACACATCTGAGGATTTATTCCATCAAAGCAGAATTCTGATTTCTGAAGGAAACGTTATCACTTATCTCCGGGCTCCAAACAAGTCTGGCGAAACGGACGCCATAGAGAAACGCTGAGTGGTTATTTTCTCTCGCGGCTGATAAAGATATACAGTATACGGAGATAGGCGCGGGCATCGGCTTAATTTAATACCTACAGAGATTTCTAAGCAGTAATATTCCTGCTCACAAACACAAATCTACCATCTATCACAAATGCTTCTGTATCTGTCTTCTCCTTTCCCTCGCTCAATAGGCCAGTTATGTTTTTTTTTTCTTCTTACTTTTGAGACACAAATAATAGGAACCAGCAAACAATTTCATGTCCTCAGATCACACTGAGCACTTCAGCACAAAACCTTTTATATGATCCTTTCTTAATCTTTGCTTCTCTTTCTTTTATTTCCCAAACACATTTAAAGTCTGGAGCCTCTGACTGAATACTTAAAGGAAACGTAAACCTTCCATAATAGTGTTACTCCAATACTTTGTTGTTGAACCTGGGGTGTGTGTGTGTTATATATATATATATATATATATGCACTGGGGTTCCTTTGGAGGGGTTGAACTTGATGGACCTTTTGGAGAGATGGAGAGAGCAAGATGGAGACACTAAAACAAAAATGGAGATATCATGGCCAGGTGGACACAGTAGAGGAGACTGTAGAACACTTTGGCAAGAGTAGAACAAGATGAAAGTAGACCGAGATGGCAGCAACCAAGGATGATGGTGATAGTTGGATAAGATGGAGAGAGTAAAATGGAGACAGTAACACAAAAATGGAGATATCATGGCCAGGTGGAAACAGTAGAGGAGACTGTAGAACACTTTGGCAAGAGTAGAACAAGATGAAAGTAGACCGAGATGGCAGCAACCAAGGATAATGGTGATAGTACGATAAGATGGAGACAGAAAAATGGAGACAGTAAAACAAAAATGGAGATATCATGGCCAGGTGGACACAGTAGAGGAGACTGTAGAACACTTTGGCAAGAGTAGAACAAGATGAAAGTAGACCGAGATGGCAACAACCATGGATGATGGTGATAGTTGGATAAGATGGAGAGAGTAAAATGGAGACAGTAACACAAAAATGGAGATATCATGGCCAGGTGGACACAGTTGAGGAGACTGTAGAACACTTTGGCAAGAGTAGAACAAGATGAAAGTAGAACGAGATGGCAACAGTCAATGATGATGGTTATAGTAGGATAAGATGGAGACAGCAAGATGGAGACAGTAAAACAAAAAAGGAGATAGCATGGCAAGGTGGATACAGTAGAGAAGACTGTAGAACACTTTGGCAAGAGTAGAACAAGATGAAAGTAGACCGAGATGGCAACAGTCAATGATGATGGTGATAGTAGGATAAGATGGAGACAGCAAGATGGAGACAGTAAATCAAAAAAGGAGATAGCATGGCAAGGTGGATACAGTATAGGAGACTGTAGAACACTTTGGCAAGAGTAGAACAAGATGAAAGTAGACTGAAATGGCAACAACCAAGGATGATGATGATAGTAGGATAAAATGGAGGCAGTAAAACAAAAATGGAGATACTGTAGCATGACAAGGTGGATACAGTATAAGAGACTGTAGAACACTTTGGCAAGAGTAGAACAAGATGCAAGTAGACCGATATGGCAACAACCAAGGATGATGGTGACAGTAGGATAAGATGAAGACAACAGGAAGGAGCCTATAAAACAAAAATGGAGATAGTAGAGCAACATAGAGACAGCAGGACAAGATGGAGACGCTGTATATCAATTTTGTTGAACCAGTAGCCATTCATTTGTTAGCAAACTTCAGCTCCTGTGAATTGGACCATTGGTTGAAACATCCTACTTTTAAGGAGGTTGGGAGGAATTTGAACAGTGTATGGCAACAGTAGAACAAGATAACAATATAAGACAAGATGGTAAAAGCAAGATCGAAACAGTAAAGAAAGATGGCAATAGCAGGACAAGGCTGTGGCAGTAGGAACTTTTCAACAACAGCGTCAAGTGGAGAGAGCTCAGTGATAGAAGGGCAAGGTGGTGACAACAGGAAAAGATGGGTGAGATAGCAAACATAAGGCAAGATAGTGAGAACAGGGATAGCAGAGCAAGATGGAGACAGTAGGGTCAAATGGCAAATGCAGGACAAGATGGAGAGCTCAGTGAAAAATCAAGACAGTAGAACAAGGTGGATAGAGTTGAGCAAGATGGAAAGAGTAGAAGAAGTTGGCAAGAACTGAGCAGACTGGAGATAGTACACCAAGATAGCAACAACAGAGCATGATGGTGACAGTAGGATAAGATAGAGAGAAATATGTTGATAGCAGAGCAAGATGGAGACAGTAGGGTCAGATGGAGATGAGACAGTAAAACAAGATGACAGTGGTAAAGGAAGATGGAGACCGTAGAATATGTTGGCAAAAGCAGAGCAAGATAATTATCTCAGAATGAGATGGCAACAACCAAGCATGATGGACAGAGTGAAACAAAATTGAAGATATCATGGCAGAATGGGCACGGTAGGGGCAAATAACAAATGTAAGACAAGATAAATGTGTGGAAAGACAGAGACTGTAAAATACTTTGGAAAGAGTAGAACAAGATGAAGAAAGTAGACTGAGATGGCAACAACCAAGCTGATACTGGGATAAGATGGAGACAGTAAAACAAAAATGGAGATAGTAGAGCAAGATGGAGACAGAAGGTGAAGACACTTTATATCAGTGTTGTACAACCAGCAGCCATTCATTCATTAGTTAGCTCCTATGAATTGGACCATTGGCTGGACCATCCTACTTTAAATATATACAGTATATATACTGTAAATAATGGGGACATAAAGTCTGTATTGCCCCAGCCCCATCATATGTAAAGCTGTCCCTTAGGAAGAGAACCCCGTTCTTTAAGCACAAAAGTCTTCTTTCACTGTGAAATTGCCTGTGCAGAAATCTATCTGAATGAGTGACGGGGGCTTGGCCCAGGCTCATTTCTGGAATATTTAAGCCAATTAGTGATGTTATCGAGTAATGACATTATATCTCTCCGAGAGCAGATTATATGGGGAACCGACAGGATAGATTTCCCTAAAGAACCACTGTGCCCTTTAATAGGATTCCAATTATTTAGAGGAGTCAGGGCTGAAAGTGCTATTTTGGGTTCTGAATGTTCAGGAAGAAATTGAGTCTAAAAAGGTAACAATTTAAAAAAGTATCGATTTTGTTATTTAAAGTCATAGTTTATTTATTGTATACTGTCGGGACTTAAAGGGATACTGTCATGGGAAAATTTTTTTTTTCAAAATGAATCAGTTAATAGTGCTGCTCCAGCAGAATTCTGCACTGAAATCCATTTCTCAAAAGAGCAAACAGATTTTTTTATATTCAATTTTGAAATCTGACATGGGGCTAGACATATTGTCAATTTCCCAGCTGCCCCAAGTCATGTGACTTGTGCTCTGAAAAACTTCAATCACTCTTTACTGCTGTACTGCAAGTTGGAGTGATATCACCCCCTCCCTTCCCCCCCCAGCAGCCAAACAAAAGAACAATGGGAGGGTAACCAGATAACAGCTCCCTAACACAAGATAACAGCTGCCTGGTAGATCTAAGAACAACACTCAATAGTAAAAACCCATGTCTCACTGAGACACATTCAGTTACATTGAGAAGGAAAAACAGTAGCCTGCCAGAAAGCATTTCTCTCCTAAAGTGCAGGCACAAGTCACATGACCAGGGGCAGCTGGGAAATGGACAAAATGTCTAGCCCCATGTCAGATTTCAAAATTGAATATAAAAAAAACTGTTTGCTCTTTTGAGAAATGGATTTCAGTGCAGAATTCTGCTGGAGCAGCACTAAAGTATCCCTTTAAACATTTTATTACTGGGGGGCTGGATAAATGACCTTGACTATATCTAATGGATAAGAAGTAAGGCGGTAGGAGAATTCTACAGAAAGCTCTATATCAATTGCCTGCTACAGGAAGACTAATCCAGATGGGCTCCTCTGCTATCTAAATGTTACCGTTCCTTTAAGAAAATTAAAAAGTGCTACTTTCATTTCAGTTTTACTTATCTACAAACTTTTATTTTTCAAGAATTGCCTTTAATTTCCTTAAAAGGCCTTTCAGTCCGCCACCTTCCGACGAGGCCGACATATTTGCAAAATGCTAATTAAGTTGATTAAGATTAATGATCATCATCATTAAGAGAAACCTAAATATTTTATTCTTCTGTTCTTCTAATACGTCTCCCCGTATCCACGGCAACGGCAAGTGCTGCATTATTGACATGTATTTTTTTTTTTCTGCATCAATCGGTAACTCGGGTTGGAAGTTTTGCAATTAGCCGATCGGGTGACAAAAGAATGCCTTATTGTTCTAAAAGTTATAATGAAGGAGGAAGAGTAATTAGAGGGGAAGATTAGTTTTAATGGAATGCTATATATTTGCCCGTTTCTGCAAAAAAGTCGATTTTTTTTTGAGGAGACTGTTTTTAGCAGAGCTTTGACATAATGAAGAGTCAATGTGAGGCTGAAGGAGAGAAGAGCGTCAGGAAAGGGTTAGGGGCTGGTGGGATGGCAGATGACCAAGCATGCTATGAGCACGGGGGTGGGGTGGCGTTCAAGTGGGTGGGGTGGATATTGCCTTGGGTTCTGGCATCTAATGGCATGGCTCTGAAACGGGGACTTGGGCTGAAGGTCAATCAGGGTGAGATATATTTTCCTATATCTGTACTCATTTCATGAGCTAAGGAGGTATTTTCAAAAGTTTGACCCTTTTAGAGGGTTCTGGCCAAAGGTTGCAACTTCAAGAGTGTCCTGGCCAAGGTTGGACCATCATGGGGGTCTCTAGTCAAAGGCCTGAACTTTAAAGTCGTCCTTGGTCAAAGGCCTGACCTTTAAAGGGGTTCCTGATCAAAGGGTGGTCCTTGGTCAAAGGTTAGACCTTCAGTAAGGGCCCTGGCCAAAGTTTGGACCTTCAAGGAGGTCCTGGCTAATAAAGCTCCCCATAGACGCGACGATTATTCTTGCTGAACGACCAATTTTATGGAAGCCCGACCAATCCTTCGAAATTATCGTGCGGTTAGTGGTATTCAAACGATCGTACATCTTACGATTTTTCGGCCGACATCTGTCGGGAAATTGATCGGCCAGGTCAAAAAATCTTTGTCGGTCCCAGTGCAATGTATCTATGTTTGCAGGGTCAAGCAGGCAGCTCCCCTTTGTTTTCCTGGCAAATTGGTCTTTTTAGTTGATGGTAAATTCGTAGGATCGTACGATCTTTCTGAGAAGATCGTGGTCTCACGATCAGCATCTGATCTTTTAAAAATCTCAACATCTATGGCCAGCTTTAAGGTAGGGCCTTCAAATTGGGTCCCTGTTTAAAGGAGAACTCAACCCTCCCACTAATAAAAACCTCTACCCAGTACCCTACATAGTCCTCCCTCCCTGCTCCCCCCTGCATAAGTGATAACACCTATAAGTGCCCCTAATCTTTACTCACCTATAGATGCAGACTAAGTACAGCAAAGCTCATGGACTCCATCTTATGGCTCTTCGGATTTCTTCGGGAAGTGAGCGCCATGTTGGCGCATGCGCAGTTGGAGCAGTCTTCCGGCTTGTAGCAACTGCCCATGCGCCAAAACTGATGGAAATTGCACAAGAGAAGAAACAGGACCCGAAGAAGTCTGAAGAGACGGTAGATGGTGCCTGTGAGCTCCTCTGCGCTTACTTTACTTACTCTGAGTAAAGGATATGGGGCACTTATAGGTGTTAATACCTATGCTGGGGGAGAGCAGGGAGGGGAGGACAATGTGGGGTACTGGGTAAGGGTTTTTATTTGTGGGGAGTTGCATTCTCCTTTAAAGCTTAGAACTTCAACAAGGGTGAACCTACAAGGGTGTCCTCGCCAAAGGCTGGACCTCCAAAGGGGTCCCTGTTTAAAACTCAGACTTTCAACAAGGGCCTTGGCCTTGGACCTTCAAGGGTGTTCTGGCCAAAGGCTGGACCTTCAACAAGGGTCTTGGCCAAATGTTAGACCTTTAATGAGGGCCCTGGCCAAAGGCTAGACCTTCAAGGGTGTCCTGGTCAAAGGCTGGAACTTCAACAGGGTCCTTGGCCAAATGTTAGACCTTAAATGAGGGCTCTAGCCAAAGGTGGGACCATAAACTTGGTCCTGGCCTAAGGTTGGACCTTCAAAGAGGGCTTAAACCAAGAAGGTTTGACAGCCACTAAATTAAACAGACATACAGGATTGTAATTTGTTATTCTTTTTCCATGATTCTCAAGGAATAATCACTAACTAGGGCTTGGGTGTCCATCCCCTGAGGGAGAAGCTGCAGAAGCTGTTTGATCCCAGATGGCAAGATATAATTAAAAGAATGAAAGAAAGAAATGTGTTTCTAGAATGACTAATTATTACATCACATTCTTCAGTGACAAAAGGGATGAATCTGGAATAATAACAATATATCTGAATGATCATTTGGTGTTCCCATTGTATCACTGACAGGCCGTCCTTTGGAAGATAATAACGCTCGGCAGCGACGCGGCTCTCTATTTGTCGGTCGGACGTGCGTTTGCCGATTGTGACATTAAGTGAAATGTTTTTATGTCATTGATTTATTGTTGGTACATAATGTTAGTAAGCACAGGCTGGGGATACACGGATGTTTGCGTCCGAGTATCATAACAGTAACTTCATCCGACTGCGTCTTTAATGAATTAATGATAAATGAATTAATGAATTAATGAAACCTGATCTGTCCGCGTATTTGGGCTCCTTCATCAGCACAACTTATTACTATTCTGCCTTCTCTTTTAAGAGGATCTAAACCCAAACCTCACTGCTCCCCTTAAAACTTCATTATATATGCAAGATGACTGACCAATGAAAATGCTGATTAGCAGCACTATGTGAGCCATTGCTTTTATCTTACGTGAGGAGACTACTTTGTCAAAAATGTCACTTTACTAGACTATCCCCAATGTTATGTTACAGCTTCCAACATGCTTTACCCCTTGATAATATGTTGGGTATTGCATTACTTGTGTACAATGGGGGGGTGCTGTGGACCATAGTTCAATGATAGATAGATAGATAGATAGATAGATAGATAGATAGATAGGCAGGCAGATGGGTTGATAGATTGGTAATGGATAGATGGTTGGGTAGATAGAGAGAGGAAAGATAATGGATATATAGATAGTTCATAGATAGATAGATGGGTTGATAGGCAGATGGGTTGATATATAGGTAATGGATAGATGGTTGAGTAGATAGATAGGCAGATGGATAGATAGACAGATAATGGATAGATGGTTGGGTAGGAAGATAGGCAGAAGGTTGATAGATAATGTTTAGATGGTTGGGTAGGAAGATAGGCAGATGGGTTGATAGACAATGGATAGATGGTTGGGTAGGAAGACAGGCAGATGGGTTGATAGATTGATAATAGATAGATGGTTGGGTAGGAAGATAGGCAGATGGGTAGATAGATAATGGATGGATGGTTGGGTAGAAAGATAGGCACATGGGCTGATAATGGATAGATGGTTGGGTAGAAAGATAGGCAGATGGGTTGATAGATAATAGATAGATGGTTGGGTAGGAAGATAGGCAGATGGGTTGATAGATAATAGATAGATGGTTGGGTAGGAAGATAGGCAGATGGGTTGATAGATAATAGATAGATGGTTGGGTAGGAAGATAGGCAGATGGGTTGATAGATAATAGATAGATGGTTGGGTAGGAAGATAGGCAGATGGGTTGATAGATAAAAGATAGATGGTTGGGTAGAAAGATAGGCACATGGGCTGATAATGGACAGATGGTTGGGTAGATAGATAGGCAGATAATGTATAGATGGGTGGGTAGATAGATAATGGATAGATAGACGGATAGGTATAGCTCCCAGCATGCTTTACCCCTTAATAATATGTTGGGTATTGTGGGAGTTGTATAGGATGGGGGTTGCTGTGGATTATAGTTCAATGACCTGATAGATAAATAGATGGATAGATAGATAGGCAGATGATAGACAGAAGGCATGCGTGGGAGCCAAGCAAGGCTTAGTTAATATGCGTCAGTGCACCCATCATATTGATAGTAGGGAGAGGTCCCTTGCAGGATTAATGTGCTTAGAGAGGATTTCCTCCTAGACGTCACACTCATTATAAAGAGTCAGAAAATTTACAAAGCCAGTTCCGCCAAAGTCCGGCCATTATACAGTAGATTACCGATAACAAGATTGAGGCCTCAGACAATGAGTGGCATTACAGGGAATCTGCATCCAGTTACATTTTTTAATGAGAAAATAATGAGAATAAGATGAGCTAAGATTTCATTTTCCAGTCCAGCACCACCAAGTACCAGAGGGTTAGGTAAAAATGAAAGAGCCAGGAGCCCAAATGATACAAGAGGATCCTCCAATGACCTTCTCTCCTTCGTTCATAGGTTTGTTGTCAGATGAATTGTCAGTGAGCCCTTATACACGATATCTGCCATTTTTATGTTTTATCGCAGTGTAACATTGACAAGAACTTGCAGGGATGATTCAGGGTGATGGGCCCCAGAACGTCCCTTAAAGGAATATTTCTTAAGTTATCTCCTGGTGGAGTAAAGTAATGTAGAGCAGAAGGTGGTAAAGGAAGCTCCTGGTGTAGAAATGAAGGTGCTCATACCTGGGCAGATACCTGCCCATGTGATTTCATTGACCTAAGGGCCATAATTTCATATTTGGGTCAACCCATGGCCGTCTGTGTCAGGTGGCAACGGCAAATAAGTGACGTATACTCATTGTTAAGTGGGTTCAGTTTTTAAAACCCGTGACCCACAACCTTCACTTGGACCCAGAACCTGTTTGGACCACTACCTGCTATTTTTCAGGTAACCCACGATACCCCACCTGCTGCAAGACTCTACACTAGGCTCAATCTGGTACTGGAATCAAATGCAAAGATTTGTGTTGGATAATGGCAGGGTGCTTGGTGGGAAAAACATGGCACTTTGCAGCACTTTAATAGAGGAGCCCTTGGCAACTTCTTATAGTATAACACTCTCCATGCCCCACATAAATGCCAAAGAACTTATGGGGTGCAAGAGAATCCCAGGATACCTCATTGGGGCACATAATTCTGGGCTTATCCTCTAAAGATAAATAATATTCCTCTTCATTCCCAGGTTCTACTTTGCCAACTTATTTAGAACAAGGGGCGCGACTTTGCGAAGGAAAACAACGTGCCCTTTAAATAAGCTGCCAAATGATTGAGCAGGGTCAGTGCTGAGGAATAACTGTGCCCTTCTGTGTGGGATTTGGCATTAACATAATCTCAACTAATAATCCTCTTCGGGGAATTTCTTTCTACATTTTGTCAGCGGCTGCAAGTGCCGAGGACCCAAAGACGGGGGGAGGGGGTGAGACCGGCGGAACAGGCACCCCAATTAACATTCTAAGCATATGGAGAAATTAATCTCATTAATTACAAGGGTAACGTCATACCCAGTGAGAATGAGGAATGAATGGATATTGGGAAGTTGTATCAGGAGTCAGAGGCAGCAGTGCAGAGAAGAGAAAGGGACAGACACAATGACAGTTACACAGAACTATAAACCCAGTGAGAATGAGGAATGAATGGATATTGGGAAGTTGTATCAGGAGTCAGAGGCAGCAGTGCAGAGAAGAGAAAGGGACAGACACAATGACAGTTACACAGAACTATAAACCCAGTGAGAATGAGGAATGAATGGATATTGGGAAGTTGTATCAGGAGTCAGAAGCAGCAGTGCAGAGAAAGGGACAGACACAATGACAGTTACACAGAACTATAAACCCAGTGAGAATGAGGAATGAATGGATATTGGGAAGTTGTATCAAGAGTCAGAGGCAGCAGTGCAGAGAAGAGAAGGGGACAGACACAATGACAGTTACATAGAACTATAAACCCAGTGAGAATGAGGAATGAATGGATATTGGGAAGTTGTATCAGGAGTCAGAGGCAGCAGTGCAGAGAAAGGGACAGACACAATGACAGTTACACAGAACTATAAACCCAGTGAGAATGAGGAATGAATGGATATTGGGAAGTTGTATCAGGAGTCAGAGGCAGCAGTGCAGAGAAAGGGACAGACACAATGACAGTTACACAGAACTATAAACCCAGTGAGAATGAGGAATGAATGGATATTGGGAAGTTGTATCAGGAGTCAGAAGCAGCAGTGCAGAGAAAGGGACAGACACAATGACAGTTACACAGAACTATAAACCCAGTGAGAATGAGGAATGAATGGATATTGGGAAGTTGTATCAGGAGTCAGAAGCAGCAGTGCAGTGCAGAGAAAGGGACAGACACAATGACAGTTACACAGAACTATAAACCCAGTGAGAATGAGGAATGAATGGATATTGGGAAGTTGTATCAGGAGTCAGAAGCAGCAGTGCAGAGAAAGGGACAGACACAATGACAGTTACACAGAACTATAAACCCAGTGAGAATGAGGAATGAATGGATATTGGGAAGTTGTATCAGGAGTCAGAAGCAGCAGTGCAGAGAAGAGAAAGTGACAGACACAATGACAATTACACAGAACTATAAACCCAGTGAGAATGAGGAATGAATGGATATTGGGAAGTTGTATCAGGAGTCAGAAGCAGCAGTGCAGAGAAGAGAAAGGGACAGACACAATGACAGTTACACAGAACTATAAACCCAGTGAGAATGAGGAATGAATGGATATTGGGAAGTTGTATCAGGAGTCAGAAGCAGCAGTGCAGAGAAAGGGACAGACACAATGACAGTTACACAGAACTATAAACCCAGTGAGAATGAGGAATGAATGGATATTGGGAAGTTGTATCAGGAGTCAGAGGCAGCAGTGCAGAGAAGAGAAGGGGACAGACACAATGACAGTTACACAGAACTATAAACCCAGTGAGAATGAGGAATGAATGGATATTGGGAAGTTGTATCAGGAGTCAGAAGCAGCAGTGCAGAGAAAGGGACAGACACAATGACAGTTACACAGAACTATAAACCCAGTGAGAATGAGGAATGAATGGATATTGGGAAGTTGTATCAGGAGTCAGAGGCAGCAGTGCAGAGAAAGGGACAGACACAATGACAGTTACACAGAACTATAAACCCAGTGAGAATGAGGAATGAATGGATATTGGGAAGTTGTATCAGGAGTCAGAAGCAGCAGTGCAGAGAAAGGGACAGACACAATGACAGTTACACAGAACTATAAACCCAGTGAGAATGAGGAATGAATGGATATTGGGAAGTTGTATCAGGAGTCAGAAGCAGCAGTGCAGTGCAGAGAAAGGGACAGACACAATGACAGTTACACAGAACTATAAACCCAGTGAGAATGAGGAATGAATGGATATTGGGAAGTTGTATCAGGAGTCAGAAGCAGCAGTGCAGAGAAAGGGACAGACACAATGACAGTTACACAGAACTATAAACCCAGTGAGAATGAGGAATGAATGGATATTGGGAAGTTGTATCAGGAGTCAGAAGCAGCAGTGCAGAGAAGAGAAAGTGACAGACACAATGACAATTACACAGAACTATAAACCCAGTGAGAATGAGGAATGAATGGATATTGGGAAGTTGTATCAGGAGTCAGAAGCAGCAGTGCAGAGAAGAGAAAGGGACAGACACAATGACAGTTACACAGAACTATAAACCCAGTGAGAATGAGGAATGAATGGATATTGGGAAGTTGCTTTGTCTTTTATTAGGCAACATTTTATTTTTGGGTTTAGATCCCCTTTATATATGAAAATCTGAAGCCCCTCTTTTTTGCTTCTGCTTGATACTTGCCCTTTATCCCTAGTTTCCCCTCCTGCCATCTCCCAAGAAATTTCTCGACATGTCTGTGAACCCCTTTATTACCCGGCACACAAAAGCCAGATATTAATTCCTATGTCTAAGCCGGGGCTAATGCTCACAAAGCCGGCGATTTCCCAGCTGAAAGGGCCCAGAGTCGGCACAGTTGCCCTTTTAATCAGGAGACAATGACAGTTGCTTTAACGGGGAATTACTGCAATACACAAGCCTCAAGCCAATATCCTGTGACTTTTCCAAGCCCAGGCTGCCGGAGGGGCCCCAGAATATTTTATTTGGGTTAGTGAAGCATAAAGAGAAATGCTTTTTACCCATATCTGTCCGGGACCCCCTCCATGGCACAGGCTCTTCCATTCCAAGACCAGGTATGATGATATTTAATGAGGTCCCATTGTGCTGGTCTTAGGGAGCCCAACGTTTGTGCCCCAAGGGCCCTTTTACAATTTCTTTTACAATGTCCCTACTGAAAAGCTCAGCCCTACAGTTTGGGGACCTGTGGCACTGGCTGCCCATATTTAATATACACAGCACATAAAGCTCAAGGACACATTTCCCAATAGGGAGAGAAGATTTACAGCAGGATCAGGACTGTGCCAACTTCTGAGTTACAGTCTGGCTCTGTCTCCACCAGGCCCAGGGCCCAGGGCTAGAATGGGAGGCAAACGAACAAGTCCTGATATTTATCCAGCAGAGGGCAGTGTCGGATCATAGAAACAATAACAACACCTCTGTGTTTATTATACGCTGTACAATAGAGAAATCATTGTTTTTAAGCTTTAAACATATAAAGTTCATAAAAATTACTCATGGTCACCAAATAATAAAGTACCAGGGCTGTTGTGTGTCTCTGGCCCTCCGTTTATGATTAGCGACCCTGGTTTATCT
Organism: Xenopus petersii; assembly: GCA_038501925.1. Taxonomy (NCBI): domain Eukaryota; kingdom Metazoa; phylum Chordata; class Amphibia; order Anura; family Pipidae; genus Xenopus; species Xenopus petersii. The sequence continues at coordinate 5,097,626 of CM076676.1, read as the reverse complement.
AATCCTATTCCTCTTGGATGGGACTGAAGATAGGACTTTTGACTCCTGAAGAGACTCTCCTGATTTAGCTTCTGAACCTGGCGATCTCTTCTGATTTGGGTCCTGACCCTGGCGACTCTTCTGATTTGACTCTTGACCCTGACGACTCTCCTGATTTGACTCTTGACCCTGGCAAATCTCCTCATTTGACTCCTAACCCTGGCAACTCTTCTGATTTGGGTCCTGACCTTTGGGACTCTCCTGATTTGACTCTTGACCCTGGCAACACTCCGGATTTGGCTCCTGACCCTGGCAAATCTCCTCATTTGACTTCTAACCCTGGCAACTCTTCTGATTTGGGTCCTGACCCTTCTGATTTGGCTCCTGACCCTGGTGACTCTCCTCATTTGACTCTTGACCCTGGCAACACTCCGGATTTGGCTCCTGACCCTCCTGATTTGGCTCCTGACCCTGGCAAATATCCTCATTTGACTTCTAACCCTGGCAACTCTTCTGATTTGGGTCCTGACCCTTGGGACTCTCCTGATTTGACTCCTGACCCTGGTGGCTTACCCTGAGTTTATGTTCCTGATGGCCTATAATCTGCTGATGCTCCATCCACTCGGTTGCCCAATCCTAGCAGTTCATTGAATGGCTTGTCTGTTCTGATGTGTAAATATTACCCCATTACTAGAACTTCCCATTTATAACTCTGGTAATCCTAAAGCTATGGGATTGTATATGAGTGCAAGCTATAGAGCTCCTTGTACTTACCTATATCCATCCATCTATCCAATATGCCTGTGCCAAGATATGAAAATGTAGCTGCATTGAGCCTCCCTGCATTCTGGAGAAGCCTGATTAACATATTAAGGTGGTGACCCAAAATTCCTTGCAGTAGCCAGGACCCTTTCCATTTTTCAGCAAAATTTCAGCAAAAGTTACAATTTCCCAGTAAGTTCACTGCTCTCTGTGCCCCTTCCCTCTCCATAAGATACTGCTCTTGCCCCCCCAGTTCCTTAACCCCCAACTATAATACATTATTAGTTATTCGTTGCAAATTGTCCCCGATAGAGTTGTTTGTAAATATTATTTATCTTTCTATTCTCTGCACCCTGTGTTCGGACTCTTGAAATAATGTAGCAGAAGTCACGTGACAAACAGGTGTGTGAAGAAGAATGCAAGGCCTCGGGACTTGCTTAGAATTTTATTTGGTTCCATCGGGAAAAAAACGTCCTTTCTTCATTGTTTGGGTGATGTTCCCCTTTAATCTGTGGATGTAGCAAGGTTAGTATATTATTTACTAGCACTTGGGGAGGCTGCTTGACAGTAGCAAATAAATTGGCACTCAGAAACCCTTCCAGATAACAACTGACAAATGGGCCCATGAGCTTTGGAAGGAAGTCGAGCGGATTGAACTTGTGTCGGCTCGGAAGTCAAATTTCACACATCAAAATGTGTTCAAGTTATTGGTTTTGTTTGTCACATACACTACTCTCTGTCCACTACTCACACACTGAAACCAAGGGACTGACCAAATCTCTCTGGTGTCAGCAAATACACCAATAACATGGTGATAGCATGAATAATATATATTTTAATGCTGATGGAAAGGAGTGAATATTCAAACCCCCAGCTACATGAACTAAAGGATTCAAAAGGAACATAACATTTGTTTGTTCCTTCATATATAAAAAACTTAGAAAAGTTTTTATAGTAGGGAGAGATGGTGCCTATAGTAACAGTGGATAATAGTCTCTGGGAAGGGAGTGTGACTGTGGGATAGCAGGTATAGTAGGGAGAGATGGTGTCTATAGTAACAGTGGATAATAGTCTCTGGGAAGGGAGTGTGACTGTGGGATTGCAGGTATAGTAGGGAGAGATGGTGTCTATAGTAACAGTGGATAAAAGTCTCTGGGAAGGGAGTGTGACTGTGGGATAGCAGGTATAGTAGGGAGAGCTGGTGCCTATAGTAACAGTGGATAATAGTCTCTGGGAAGGGAGTGTGACTGTGGATAGCAGGTATAGTAGGGAGAGAGTACTTATAATACAGGTTATACACACATTATAAGTACTCGCAGTATTGTTTATTACTAAGAACAGCAGCAAAAGCAGCCCCTAAGTTTACACCTAAGTTTGCTCATAGCTTCTATAGAGGCACCATAAAACAAACATATCAGTTGTCTGTAGAAAGAGCGAGAGGGATCTTAGGTTTCTGGCATGTCTATGACAACAAATCATAACCCAGTTACCGCAATCTCGTTAACATCTGCTGCTCATTACCCTGCATTAAGCAGAGTATTTTTATTTGCTGGAACCTCCCGTTATTTTTATCTTTCTTCATTACTTGGCCATCAATAGGACATGGAGTGGAATTAATGTTGGATAAATAGACTTGGGCTTTAGGTAATGTGGCCTTTACATAACACAGTACAAGATGAACTGCCTCTGCTGTAAGCCAAGAAGCTGTCAATCAAAGCTGCTCATTACTGCTGGGGTCAGCTGGCTGCACGTTAGAATTTATACCTGCGAGCCAAGATGGCTCCTTGGGTCACCAGGTCTTAGGGGACCTCGCCTCTCTTATTAGCCCGATCAAGCTGTCAGTTTCCCTTTGCACATTGCGGCCAACAATGTTTCACTAATGAAGATTTATGTTCCCATCAGAGACGTCCACTTCTTCCTTCACTCAGATATTGGCAGCTCTGTAAAGGAATAGTATCGTGCGTGTAATGTATGTGTCTCTTCTACTAAGACTGATATGTACAGAGACAAGGGGAGAACAAGGAGGACATCTACTGTCAATCAGGATGATGGAGTATGGGGGCCCAGCATGGAAGTAGAAAGAATTTCTGGAGGACCACAGACCAGGAGTCATGGCCATCTCTATAGGTCTGGTGACCATGGAGCACCCTCCACCCGTTTAAGGTCTACTGCAGCAATGGCCATCAGTGCCACAAAGGACTTGGGCAATAGCTACAGAAAAAGTCCTTACATGGTCTGGATTGCTAATTAATCCAGGCCACTCCTCTTTCTTAATTCTGCTCCACCTACCTGTAGCGTTTGGAACTCTTGATCATTCCTGTTATTCAGTCTTCTGTCTTCTCTGGGGATCCACAAACTGCATCTTTCTACTGGATCCATTTGGTTCTCCCACACCAGCTTCACCTACACCCTTGCTCTCATGTGCTGCCCTCACTGTGCCAGTCCCCATCACTACAAGAGCACTCAACAATTCTGCAACCCCACCACTTCTCTAAATACCACTTAGATGTCACCTTTGGTCTCTCCTCACTCATTACCTCTTCACATCTTCTGAATCAAGTATTTTTCACACGCTGCACCCATTGTCTGGAACTCCGTAACCTGTCCTGTTAGACACTCCTGGAACCCCAAGGCCTTCAAACATTTAATTCAAGTCTATAACTTAAGCAACTAGATACCTTCCCGTAGACCTTAGACTTCTCTTAGTCTTCTTCTTAAGCCTACACACTTACAAGTATGACCTTGAATGTTAGGACCTATACAGATGTTTTGGTCAATCTCACCTCACTTTTAGATTGTAAGCTCTGGCGAGCAGGGACTTTACCTTTATTTTTACCTAACACTAGGCAATTGGAACTGTATGTCTACTCTAGTGAAACAATGCCCTATGGGCTCAACTGCTCTTTAATTGCCATATGCTGATTTATGAGTTAACATCATATGCTCATGTTTTTATATTTCCTTGGTGTAGACTGTCAATCATCCAAATCCCAAGAACATCCCCAAAAGACAAAGGCCGGAACCTTCTCAGCACTTGCCTGGATGAGAAATGTCATCAGAGGGAGGCGACGCATGGTGCTTTTACTAGTGGGATTAATGTCAAGTCTTGGGATCAAAGTGGTGCACCCACGACTCCATGGTGACAAATTACCGACTGATATTTGTTTTCCATATTCATTCTTCAAGAGCAGTGAGAAATCATAAAATACTCAACGGCTTTCTAGTTAGCACACAATTAACCTTGCTGTGTCTCTCCCTGGAACATCACTCTCTAGGTATTTGCACAACTGAATAAATCTCCCTTGTTTACTACCCGTGGGGACCGGCTTGGGAAACTCTTCAATAGATCAGAGTCAGGACTGTCAGCATCTTTATTTTGCCTCGTTTATAAATGAGACCCCTGGCTCCACGTACAATCCATTGCAAACTAATTTGGGAAAGTGGGTTCTGAGAAGTTAATCTGTAGTTTCAGTCTTCGCTGAGCTGATATTGGCCTCCCGCTATTAGATTTAACACCACTTATTTGTTTAGCCGTGAGAATGCTCTGATTGGCTGCAGATGAGTGGAAACTTTTTAATAATGTGAGCAGCCTCAATCATGGAAAGTTCTAATGATCTGGTTAGCTGAATCTTGGTCTACCTCTGTGAACTTTGCAATTTCCTGATTGGATAATGCTCTGATGGGCTACAGGTTCATCTAGTCTATAGAATATTCTAATATTCTGGTTGGATATAAATTGTTCTAGTCCCTAGACTATTCTAATGTTCTGGTTGGATATAAATTGGTCTAGTGACTAGGCCAATTTATATCCAACCAGAACATTAGAAAAGTGTAGGGACTAGAACAATATATAGTCCCTAGACTATTCTAATGTTCTAGTCGGATATAAATTGGTCTAGACCCTAGATTATTCTAAAGTTCTGGTCAGATATAAATTGGTCTAGTCCCTAGAATATTCTAATGTGCTGGTAAGATATAGGTTGGTCTAGTCCTTAGAATATGCTAATGTTCTGGTTTAATATAAATTGGTCTAGTCCCTAGAATATTCCAATACTCTGGTTGACTGCAGGCTGGTCAAGACCTGTGAACATTGCAAATTTCACAGGTTATTTTAGCCTTAGAATATTCTAATGCTCTGGTTGCCTACAGGTTTGTCTAGCCCCTTACATTTTCTGATACTCTGAATGGCTACAGGTTGGTCAGGCCCCTAGAATATTCTAATGCTCTGGTTGGTCTAGTCTTGAGAACTTTGTAATTTTTTGCCTGGGTCTGTTGGTCTAGCCCAGGGGTCCCCAACCTTTTTCAACCGTAAGCAACATTCAGATGTAAAAAGAGTTAGAGAGCAACACAAGCATGAAAAATGTTCCTGGGTGGTGCCAAGAAAGGGTTGTGTTTGGCTCTTAGTAGCCTCTATGTTGACTGGCAGCCTACAGACTGACTGTTTGGCAGTACACCTGGTTTTTATGCAACCAAAACTTGGCCCCAAGCCTGGAATTCAAAAATAAGCACCTGCTCTGAGGCCACTAGGAGCAACATTCAAGGGGTTGGGGAGCAACATGTTGCTCACAAGATACTGGTTGGGGATCACTGGTCTAGTCCATAGAATATTCTACTACTCTGGTGGCTACAGGTTGGCCTATTCTGTAAATTTAAAATCCCCCAAATTAGTAGACAACTTCTGGTTAGCAGACTTATCAGAGTACTGTAAGAACGCATAACCCTCAAGAACTGGTGGAACATAGTCTCCGGTGTACCCCTAGGCATCACATTGGGGGGTATGTGCCAAGTATCCAGTTCTTGAACCTTTGTATTCAGAAATAATCATCTCTAAGTAGCACTCACCCTGCCGATTGGAAGCAGCGAACCCACAGGCCCATTTCTAAGCAGAGATCTGCTGCTCTGCAACAACGAGACGATGAACAGAGGAAAAGATCCAATTCATTATGTTCCCATTGTATCGAGGTCTCCGCATGCAGCAAAATACATTTTTCTTTCTCCGGTGGAAGACGAAAAACACATTTATCTTTACAAGAGGCCTTTCTCCATCTGAATACTAATGGGCCCTCTCATTATTGCCCGTTTGGGAGTCATTTCTGTGCAATATATTATTCCTTTAAACACCTTCCCCTTGTCAATAGCCTCATGTCTGCGGGTCCGTGTTGGGTGGGAGGGTATGTGTAGGAGGGGGGCGAGAAATATCCGTGCATTTAAAAAGAAGCGCCTGTATTAAGCCTTGGATAGAATTTAAATAATGAGACCTCAATTCCTGATAAGGAAAGAAGTTAATTTGCAATTCGGCAAAGGAAACACAATTTTATGCTGTTTTTCAATCTACATAGTGTTTTCTTGAAGCTCCCCTACCCCCCCAAAAAAAAAAAGAAAAGAGGAGAAATGAAGCAGCTGTTTGCAAGACATCCAATATAAATGGAGCAGTATTCCATATTCATGGGGCAGATTAAGGTGGAATACAAGGCATTTTATTTAAGATCTTCAGAAAGGTCCCACCTGCCAATTGTTGGACACCCGACATCAAGATATACCCTGGATCAATTCATCACCATTCAAGAAAATTCTACATATATGCCCATTTATTACTAGAATGGCATCTAAACCATTGACACCTACCATGTTTATGGAGTGTGGGAGGAAACCAAAGCAACTGAAGACAAGGGGAGAACATTCAAACTTCTTGAAGATGGTGTCCTGGAATCAAACTCAGACTCCAGCACTGCAAAGCAGCTCCCTGCACCATAACTATACCCCTCTAAGATACCTGTAAGGAGAACTACCCATTTATCCAAAAGTCAGAGGACCTTCCGCTAGAAGCCCAGGTCCTCATACAATGAACTGGACATATATATTTTTCTTTATTAGAAGGTCACATTTGTCACCAGTCAGCCCACGTTATTGCATTACTCAGCAGGCGATACCATCACCGCCGCCTTTGTACCACGGTGATATAGTGTCTACTGACCACATTGAATGGAGGAAGCTTTTAATTTCCTTTCCCATTGACCAGACGGATATTTTCCTTCTGTTATAATAAACTATTATAACAATAGCAGGAGCCAAAGAGGATATAAAGGTGTAGATACTGGGAGCGGAAGCACAGTCCCACTGCAGAGTTCAGAAAATTAAAGGAGAACATATATGTGGAGAACATTTTTTTACCAATCTATCATGTTTCGAGGCGTTTGCTGTACATCAAGGCTCATTGTTTATAATTTTATCACATAAAAAGATGTAACAAAACTAGGCCAGTATATTGTGAACATAGAACATCCATTCTTCATATATTTGTATCAATGGATATGGGCGGGCATATTATTTCTCTTGCAACAGAGGCTCCAAAACTGTGGGGTTGCCCCACCTAGAAGGTCCCAGTGGATAAGGATGCCACGTCTAGTTGGAAATGAAAATAAGATTTGGGGTGACTTGTTGGACCACAAAGTTAAAAAAAATGCTAGGAGGGAGGCACTAAGCTACCACCTACAACTGATTTGCCTGGTTCCATTTACAGCTGGAAAATCAGAGGTTGAATATGACTAACTTGAGGCTACTCTTATAGCTTGAGAGAAAGATCAGTAACTTAGAGGCTACTACCCTATATCTGGAGAACCAGAGGTTGAGGATCACTACCCTAAAGGACACATTTACAGCTGAAGAACCAGAAGTTGAAGACCACTACATAAGAGGCTACTTTTATAGCAGGAGAGACGATCAGTACCACAGAGGCAACGCACCAATATCTGGACAACCAGAGGTTGAAGATCACTCTGGAGCCTAAAAGCCGGAGATGAACAGACTGAAGATCACTGCCTTAGAGGCTTCCACCCTATAGCTGGAGAAACAGAGGTTGAAGATCACTTATTAGGAGGATATCCCTTTAGCTGGAGAATAATCAATTGAACACCAGTACCTTAGAAGCTACAACCCCATATCTGGAGAATTACATTTGGAAGATCACTACATTAGAGGCTAATCGTTTAGCTGAAGAACTAAAGGTTGAAGATCACTAACTGAGCATAATTTATAGGCTACGATTACAAATGAAAAACAAAGGTTGAAGATCAGTACAAAAGAGGTTGCCTTTAATGCAAGTTAGAGACAGACGGAAGATCACTACCTAAGAGGCCACCACCATATATCTAAAAAAAAACAGAGGTTTAAGATCACTACGTAAGAGGTTACATTGGCTGCTGGTTAGTTACAGATTGTAGATCACTTCCTAAGAGGCCACCACCCTATATCTAGAAAACCAGAGGTTCAAGATCGCTACCTAGAGAGGTTATCCTTGCTGCTGGTTAGCTACAGATTTAAGATCACTACCTAAGAGGTCATCGCCCTATATCTAGAAAACCAGAGGTTCAAGATCGCTACCTAGAGAGGTTATCCTTGCTGCTGGTTAGCTACAGATTTAAGATCACTACCTAAGAGGTCATCGCCCTATATCTAGAAAACCAGAGGTTCAAGATCGCTACCTAGAGAGGTTATCCTTGCTGCTGGTTAGCTAAAGATTTAAGATCACTACCTAAGAGGTCATCGCCCTATATCTAGAAAACTAGAGGTTCAAGAACACTACCTAGAGAGGGTATCCTGGCTTCTGGTTAGCTACAGATTGAAGATGACCACCTAAAAGGCCACCACCCTCTATCTAGAAAACCAGAAGTAGAAGATCACTACCTTAGAAGTTACATTTACAGCTGGAGAACTACAAGGTAATGATGACTACCCTAGTGGCCAGCGCACCAGAGGTTCGAGGATCACTACCTTCTACAGGGTATTTCTGGTCAGGTCTAACCCTAGAGTTCTAATGAAGTAGCAGTACTTCTTTTTTCACCTGCTTTGGCCTCTGGACATGTTGTTTACACAGAACTGCACCAAAGACTGATCAATAGGACAGACGGCACTGAGAAACATCTCCCAGATTTGTCAGACTCCTACAATTCCACTTTAAGCAGACTTTAATGGACCCTCTTACAGCTGGAAAGTTGGGTTCTTCATAAATAGCATTATATTATGTGCACAGACATTAAGAGGCAAACAACAGTGGGAGTTGATGCAATGTCTAATAAGGTTGGCATTGCAGACTTTGCATTAGTTCGGGATGTGATTGTGAGCGAGGATTTAATGAGACGGAAAGATTTTCTCATATACTTTGCCTCTAGTTTGCTTATGGCCAAATATCTTGCTTGTTCCTTGGCAGCTAAACAAAAACCTATTGCTTTTTATATTTTAAAAAAAAAAAAAAAGTATATTGCTTGTCCCTTTTCATTTGATAAATTCTATACCGAGGGATTACGATCATGAAACTGCCCCAAACAATTAGAAAGAAGGCGGCTCATTTCTTAATAACATTTGCTGAGAATATTTGGCGTTTCAAAAGAATATAAATTTATGGCCTCGCCAAGCAGAATGAGAGCACAATAAATTAATGTAGAAAGGCAGGCCAAATATGAAAATATAGTTAAGGGAAAAAAAACACATTTGGCATTGGAAGTTCTTCCCTGCAGATACCACCTGCTCAGCCTGGGAAGGTGGCTGCAATGAAAAGATCTGGTGTATCGTACATAAGCCTCGTGGGAGAATAGTCTCAATTTAGCATCAGTCTGTATTTATTGTATACTTGTCTATTACATATGGTTGCAGGAACATCTCCAAAGCCAGGCAGGCTGTAGGTGCCAGCTATCACTGAGCAGCTTCCCTTCAGCAGGACAATGGACTTCTGGTGGCCATATACTTTGAGACCTCAAACATCAAACTGATTGATTGATCCACTTATCCGGCTAATCTTCACTTCCCCATTTAGTTTCCAATTGCAAAATCTCTGTCCTTGGAGCAATCAAAATCCATGGTACATGCATATTGGTCTACATCGGTGCCACCAGTAATTTGTTCATCAATTTTCCTACTGAAGATAAGTTGCAATGAGTCAGAGCTGATTTATACAGCCTTGTCTTGCTTTGTAGCTGCTCAGGTGCCTCTACTCCAGTGGTTTCCTGACTCTGAAGTTGGCTCCCTCTTAGAGGACCCAGAGCATTGGTTGGAAGGTAACCCAGCGTGAAGACCAATGATGAACGGATTCTTCATTCACTCTCCTAGATACTCCTGGAAGTCCATTTTGGAATGTCTCAGATTCTTCAGGACAGTTGGGTAACTATGCAAAGGTTGTTCTCCCTGCCCTTCCTATTGTAAGACCTTAGGGTCATCTACCTCAGTTTAGAAGCAAACCATTAGGTGCCATCATGTTCTCTGCAAGTCTAAGCTGAAGTTCCCATGCTGAATGGAGAATTTTTTCTTGTATATAATAAGGGAAAAATTACTGCAGCAAGATCTTTATCCCAATTGCTGCCAGTTAGGAGAGAGAGTCCTCAACTTTGGACCCCGTTGTTCAACATGAGATCAACAGGATTGTTGCTATTTTCCCTTTTGTTTTAAATCAAGAAAAGTCTATGCTTTCCAGTATTTCTCGGGCTTCAAATGACAAACAATGAAAACAAACCCACTTTCAGTTTCTAGCTTCCTAGGAGCAATCGTGCAAAATAGTGAATGAAGTCATCAGAGTGGAGATAAAGCCCCACATAAGCCGGAAGCAACACTTTATATCTCTAATATCAATGAAGAAGAATTATTGAGCACCCATGTCGGTTCCCCATTAATAAAAAGTTATTTTTATTTCAACGCCAATTGTTCTAGAACCTTCTCAAGAGAAAGGCTGCATTTTAGTGATCGTTTTGATGTTTGATAACCTGTGTGATATCCCAAGGACAACAACTCAATCTGCCGCTCCCTTGGGGGGTGGTGGGGCCCATGATCATCTATAACAATGACTTTCACGCTCCGTCCCTCAGCGCTTTCCATTTTGACACACTCATACCGACGTCTGGAGGCAATCGCTATCTCCACTCTCCGTTAAGGCCTCATACATATATGTTTTTACTTTAGCTGTCACTCCTGTCACTGGGAAAACAAATGGCACTTCAGCATTCCCAACGCAAGACGAGAATGTATTTACTTTGCCCGATGTTACAAAAGATAAGAGGAAACGATGATGGATTGTCAGGGTTTTGCGTTCACGGAAAAGATTCCAATCATAAAAACATAATTTTATTGTGTGTCACATGGATCCCCCCCCCCTGCAGATCTACATGTGTTTGGTGGGTGTTTAGGAAGATAGGAAACTATATATCTAGTGTTGGACAGTCACACAGTGGAGTATTGCTGGCCACTCACAATCCGGCTCTAACTGCCAACTCCTACAGACTGGCACTCGCTAGTGAACAAGACTCAAACCAGTTAGGGGAGATTTGGGGTGAGTGCTTATTTATGCCCTGGGTACCCCTGGAACTATAGCAGGGTGACTGTTACCCCAATGTTTCTATATATCTGTAACCTTGTTATGAACTAAGGGGGCCCAGCCTGAAAGCCAGTTAGGGGGAGATTTGGGGTGAGTGTTTATTTGTACCCTGAGTACCCCTGGAACTATAGCAGGGTGACACCCCAATGTTTCTATATATCTGTAACCTTGTTATGAGCTAAGGGGGCCCAGTCTGAAGGTCAGTTAGGGGGAGATTTGGGGTGAGTGCTTATTTGTACCCTGGGTACCCCTGGAACTATAGCAGGGTGACACCCCAATGTTTCTATATATCTGTAACCTTGTTATGAGATAAGGGGGCCCAGTCTGAAGGCCAGTTACGGGGAGATTTGGGGTGAGTGCTTATTTGTACCCTGGGTACCTCTGGAACTATAGCAGGGCCACTGTTACCCCAATGTTTCTATATATCTGTAACCTTGTTATGAGATAAGGGGGCCCAGTCTGAAGGCCAGTTAGGGGGAGATTTGGGGTGAGTGCTTATTTGTACCCTGGGTACCCCTGGAACTATAGCAGGGTGACTGTTACCCCAATATTTCTATATATCTGTAACCTTGTTATGAGCTAAGGGGGCCTAGTCTGAAGGCCAGTTAGGGGGAGATTTGGGGTGAGTGCTTATTTATGCCCTGGGTACCCCTGGAACTATAGCAGGGTGACTGCTACCCCAATGTTTCTATATATCTGTAACCTTGTTATGAGATAAGGGGGCCCAGTCTGAAGGCCAGTTAGGGGGAGATTTGGGGTGAGTGCTTATTTGTACCCTGGGTACCCCTGGAACTATAGCAGGGTGACACCCCAATGTTTCTATATATCTGTAACCTTGTTATGAGATAAGGGGGCCCAGTCTGAAGGCCAGTTAGGGGGAGATTTGGGGTGAGTGCTTATTTGTACCCTGGGTACCCCTGGAACTATAGCAGGGTGACTGTTACCCCAATGTTTCTATATATCTGTAACCTTGTTATGAGATAAGGGGGCCCAGTCTGAAGGCCAGTTAGGGGGAGATTTGGGGTGAGTGCTTATTTGTACCCTTGGTACCCCTGGAACTATAGCAGGGTGACACCCCAATGTTTCTATATATCTGTAACCTTGTTATGAGATAAGGGGGCCCAGTCTGAAGGCCAGTTAGGGGGAGATTTGGGGTGAGTGCTTATTTGTAACCTGGGTACCCCTGGAACTATAGCAGGGTGACACCCCAATGTTTCTATATATCTGTAACCTTGTTATGAGATAAGGGGGCCCAGTCTGAAGGCCAGTTAGGGGGAGATTTGGGGTGAGTGCTTATTTGTACCCTGGGTACCCCTGGAACTATAGCAGGGTGACTGTTACCCCAATGTTTCTATATATCTGTAACCTTGTTATGAGATAAGGGGCCCAGTCTGAAGGCCAGTTAGGGGGAGATTTGGGGTGAGTGCTTATTTGTACCCTGGGTACCCCTGGAACTATAGCAGGGTGACTGTTACCCCAATATTTCTATATATCTGTAACCTTGTTATGAGCTAAGGGGGCCTAGTCTGAAGGCCAGTTAGGGGGAGATTTGGGGTGAGTGCTTATTTATGCCCTGGGTACCCCTGGAACTATAGCAGGGTGACACCCCAATGTTTCTATATATCTGTAACCTTGTTAGGAGCTAAGGGGGCCCAGCCTGAAGGTCAGTTAGGGGTAGTTTTGGGGTGAGTTCTCTGGGCACGTATTTGCTGCTTACAGCTTTTACTTTCCCCTTGGGTTGCTCTGTTTGTGGGTGAAACGATTGTGCCTCATTATTATCAGCTGCATATCAGAACCACAATGACTGCACAACTGCAATAAACTCCCCCCCCCCCAAAATAATTAGACTCCTTAATATTTTAGCCAGATCACCAACTCTTTCTGGACAGGGAAAATACCAGGAGGGTATCACTGTTTCTACTGACTCTCTCCGCTTTAAAAATGGAGGTCACTGACCCCCATCTAAAAAAACCAAATGCTCTGTAAGGCTACAAATGTATTGTTATTGCTACTTTTTTTTTTTTTTACTTCTTTCTATTCAGGCCTCTCTCGTTCATATCCGAGTCTCTTATTCAAATCAATGCATGGTTGCTAGGGGAATTTGTACACTAGCAACCAGACTACTGAAACTAGAGAACTGCCAAATAAAAAGCTAAATACGTTAAAAGCCAAACATAATAAACTATTAAAACCAAATTGTCTCAAAATGTCACTCAAGATCATACTAAAAGTTAAGTGAAAGGTGAACAACACCCTTTGAACATCAGTTTATTGCTACCACATTAGAAATGCGCACTGGGCTGACCTGCTTGGGGTTCTCATTTTAATTATTATTTAATCATTGGTCACGGGATGTTCCTTTACTTTTAATGTACTGAGCCGGAGTATTGCTTCCCTACAGGTCATATTTGGAAGAGGAACGGGTTCTCCATGGGGAAGAACTGACACTTGGCATCCACTGCGGGTTCCGTGTTGATCATTAATTACTTTGACTCTTTGCACTTGGAGACCTTTCAAGCTAAAGCTTAAAATTGGGAACGCCTGGAGGGAGGCTCAATGATTACAGATGGCGACCCCTGGGATCATGGAGGCTTCTCTGGCCTTCATGTGAAGGGATCTTACTGCTTGTGTTGGAACAAGTAAGAACCTGTGCCGATTTACGTGTACACCCCAAAGCAGGAGTAACGGGGCAATTATAGCCGTGAAAAGCAAATTCTACTCAACCGAACTGTTATACCCAGGGGTGATATGATTTGGATTCGGCCCAATCCTTCTGCACAGCCGAACTCAAATATAAATATGCAAATTAGTAGAGATCCAGGATTTGTTTCGGGATTCGGCCTTTTTCAGCAGGATTCGGACGAATCCTTCTGCCCGGCCGAACCGAATCCTGATTTACATATGCAAATGAGGGGCGGGAAGGGAAATCACGTGACTTTTTGTCAGAAAACAAGGAAGTAAACATGGTTTCCCCTTCCCACCCCTAATTTGCATATGCAAATTATGGTTCGGTATTCGGCTGAATCTTTCGCGAAGGATTCAGGGGTTCGGCCAAAGCCAAAATAGTGGATTTGGTGCATCCCTACATATTAGGAGCGTGGAGGGAAACCCCGTGACTTTTTGCCACAAAACGAGTACGGTAAAACATTTTTCCCCTTCTCATCCACAAAAGATTCGGCCAAGAACTGAATCCTAATATGCATATGCAAATTAGGATTTGGTTCTTGGTCGAATCTTTTGCTAAGTATTTGGGGGTTCGGTTACAAATCCAAAATAGTGGATTTGGTGCATCCCTAATAAATATATATGGAGATCATATAATAATTTCACTAATGCTTTATTTACCAATAGGTCCTTCCAGCTGACGAAAGGGCATCCATTCTGACTAGAAGGAGGTTCTGCCTAAATATTCGGAAGGGGTTTGTTACAGTGAGAGCTGTGAAGATGTGGAATGGTCTCCCTGAATCAGTGGTACAGGCTGATACATTAGATAGGTACAAGGAAGGGTCGGATGCTTTATTCACCAGTAGCTCCTCCCAGCAGACAGGAGGGAGCCAATGAGATTAGAGGAGGGAAAGGGGTGTTACAGGGAGAGCTGGGAAGTGAATCAGGGGTACAGGCTGATACATTAGATAGGTACAAGGAAGGGTCGGATGCTTTATTCACCAGTAGCTCCTCCCAGCAGACAGGAGGGAGCCAATGAGATTAGAGGAGGGAAAGGGGTGTTACAGGGAGAGCTGGGAAGTGAATCAGTGGTACAGGCTGATACATTAGATAGGTATAAGGAAGGGTCGGATGCTTTATTCACCAGTAGCTCCTCCCAGCAGACAGGAGGGAGCCAATGAGATTAGAGGAGGGAAAGGGGTGTTACAGGGAGAGCTGGGAAGTGAATCAGGGGTACAGGCTGATACATTAGATAGGTACAAGGAAGGGTCGGATGCTTTATTCACCAGTAGCTCCTCCCAGCAGACAGGAGGGAGCCAATGAGATTAGAGGAGGGAAAGGGGTGTTACAGGGAGAGCTGGGAAGTGAATCAGTGGTACAGGCTGATACATTAGATAGGTATAAGGAAGGGTCGGATGCTTTATTCACCAGTAGCTCCTCCCAGCAGACAGGAGGGAGCCAATGAGATTAGAGGAGGGAAAGGGGTGTTACAGGGAGAGCTGGGAAGTGAATCAGGGGTACAGGCTGATACATTAGATAGGTATAAGAAGGGGTTGGATGGTGTTTAGCAAGTGAGGGAATACAGGGATATGGGAGATAGCTCATAGTACAAGTTGATCCAGGGACTGGTCCCATTGCCATTTTGGAGTCAGGAAGAAATGGGAGTAGGGTCAGGAGGGTTTTTCGCCTTCCTCTGGATCAACTGGCAGTTAGGCAGGTTATATATAGACTTAAAAGGTTGAACTTGATGGACGTGTGTCTTTTTTCAACCTAACTGACTCTGTTACCTCTCCAATGAGAAGATGTTCCAGCAATAGACAAAGTATTGCCGGGCATGAAAGCGGGCAAAGGCACTTAACCAATGAAACTCGACCCAATGAAATAACACGGGCAGCGGGAATACCACTCGACTTCACATCATGTTATTTATTGTCAGGAGTGCATGGTTATATCGCAACGGTATAACGGATGAACAACAGACTGAAAGTGCTGTGCGGCTCAACACAAACGGACGTTGCTTTACAGACGGATTAGATCAGCCCAAAACAGAGGGACTTACGGACAGACTTTAAAGTGGGGGGGAGCAAGCAGAAGAGGGTAATCAAAGGGTTAATTAATCATCAGACAAGCAAAAAAGGATGTTATTATCAAGTTCAGATTTAATTCAGCCTCCTTGTTACAGATATGAATGAGGAGTGTGGCGGGCGTCAAATTAACCAACTGCAAGAGGGCATCTGGCGATTTTAACAAAATATCAGAATAGTAAGGCCGCTGGGGTTCCCCTTTGCTGGCTCTAGTGAAGCCAAACAAACAACTGCCAGCCCCCCGGAGCTGCAGAAGGATCCCTGTTGGAAGTTACATTCAATATCTTAAAGGATAAGTAAACCTTTAAAATAAGTAAATGTAAAATGGATGAAGGGGATATTATAAGCACTTTTGCAATTTAGATTTATTATTTATCTTGTTTTTATTCCGGGATATTAAGGGATACATGTACTGTGAATATGAATGAATTTTGTTACAACAGCGCCACCTGCTGGTCAGTTTCCCACCAGTCTGACCAGCAAGTAGTCAAGGAAGTTGTCAGGAGAAAGAAAGAGGCTGATGTTCTTCTGCTTAGGAAAGATGTGAAAAGGTAGGGATGCACCGAATCCAGGATTCGGTTCGGGATTTGGCCTTTTTCAGCAGGATTTGGCCGAATACTTCTTCCTGGCCGAACTGAATCCAAATCCTAATTTGCATATGCAAATTAGGGGTGGGAAGGGAAAAACATCTTAGATGTCCTTGTTTTGGACATCTAACACAAAAAGTCACGTGATTTCCCTCCCTGCCCCTAATTTACAAATTAGGATTCGGATTCCGTTCGGTATTCGGCCGAATCTTTCACAAAGGATTCGGGGGTTCGGCCGAATCCAAAATAGTGGATTCGGTGCATCCCTAGAAAAAGGTTTCTAATTTTATTCCTAAGCAGAAGAACATCAGCCTCTTTCTTTCTCCTGACAACTTCCTTGACTACTTGCTGGTCAGACTGGTGGGAAAATGACCAGCAGGTGGCGCTGTTGTAACAAAATTCATTCATATTCACAGTACATGTATCCCTTAATATCTTGGAATAAAAAGAAAATAAATAATGAATGTAAATTACAAAAGTGCTCAGAATAGCCCCCTCATCCGTTTTACATTCACTTAGTTTAAAGGTTAACTTATGCTTTAAAGCAAAAATGATGCAGGATGAAAGGCCGAACCCGATTTCCCGGCTTATCGTGCGTCAAACAAGCTGTGCTGAGGATCTGATCCACCTGCAAAAGAATCGACCAATGCAATTAGGCGCTCGCTCCGTGCAATTGTTAATGCAAAAAGGAGACTTTTTACGGGAATATTGATACGGGTCGACACTGAACCTAAGACGGATCTGTATGGCTCGGCTTATTCTCCGACGTAATGGTGACTGGAAGCCTAAACGCAGGAAACTGACCTCTTAATGCCGACTGCCGCCTACGCTGCCGACCTAGAGCGAGAAAAGTAAGTGCGATCGGCTTAAGACTTACTTCACTCTTAAAGGAAAACAGCCCTTGAGATGATGCCGAAAGGACCTGCGGATCAATACGGTAACGATTGGAGCACTTTAACCCCCAGAAGCGCAAAAATGGGTTTTTACAGTTTTCTGTTTTACAGTGCAATACAAAAGAGGGTTGTTGAGAATCAGTAGAAGCTGCACTCTACATTTTTTTAAAAAATCCTTTTACAAAAATGTAATTTAAAGGGAAACTATCCAGCCTGTGCTAATGGAAGGGGTCGAAATTCTGCGCTAGGTGATGATCAGTCAGGTAGGTGACCTTAGGTAATGTGGTTCCTTCTGCCCAAATTAACGTTTTCGAAAGGATGCGGGGCACTATTAAAAAAGCCGATATCCAATAAGCCGATCATTACGACTCTGCTTTCTGTCCCTCTGCTCCGATAGGCTTAAGCGAAACGCAAGCAGAGGACATGCAACTATGTTCAGCAGTGGTTTGCATTCTCCCTTGTGCGGGTGGGAGACGGGTGCCTACAGGGAAAAGCAAGAGCTTCTTAGTTCCTTAAGGTTCTTGTACAGAGTCCAATCAGCTAGCGGCTTCCGTAGAGCCCCTAAATAAGCTCCCCGATTGGATCGGACAAGGCTCAGGTTTTTAGCGGACATCTTCCAATTTACAGAAGAAGAGGAGGAGATGAAGAAATTGGCAGATAAAAGAAAGAAAGACAGGCAGCAGCGGGGGGGACCACACAAGAGGCAAGTCGGAGGACGCGCGGCATCAATGGAGTAAATCTTTGATAGCCTGGTTGTCTGTACCTTCGAAGGCATTCAGTCCGTCTGGGCCTTTCACGTTCTTGTCGGCTCCCTGAGGAAAGAGCAAAACAGAGGAATGAAGTGGCAGGACAGAAACTGCCCGGTCCCCCCCCCCCCCAAGTATGCAGCCACACAACACTGGAATCAGTAGCCTTTAAAGGAGAACTAAAGCTTAACTAAAGAAGTAGCTAGAAATGTTGTACATGATGTTTTGTGCTTCTGTACCAGCCCAAGGCAACCACAGCCCTTTAGCAGTAAAGATCTGTGTCTCCAAAGATGCCCCAGTAGCTCCCCATCTTCTTTTCTGCTGATTCACTGCACATGCTCTGTGCTGCTGTCACTTACTGAGCTTAGGGAGCCACTCACAATATACAGTACACATAGAATAGAAATGTCACAATATAAGGCTGATTAGTAATTAATACACATAATTACTACATGGCAGCACAGAAACCAGTGCAATTAGCATCAGAATTTAATAATCAGCAAACCTGTAGCATCAGCTTATATTACAGCCAGGGAAGCTCATTTTCTGCTGGATAATTAGTGACGAGCCCTAAGCTTAGCTTCTCAACAGCCAATCAGAGCCCACTGAGCATGTGAGTGTCACAGACACTTTCCAAGATGGTGACCCCCTGTGACAAGTTTGAAGTCCTGGATCATTGCTGCTATTGACAAGCTGAAACTTTAGCCTCGTGCAATAAGTTCACTATATAAAATATGCCATTTTTAGCCATATTCATTTTTAGGCTTTAGTTCTCCTTTAACCCTCCTTCTGCTGCAAAACTCGATGCAATTTTAAGCAGCTTTTCATTAAGCAAGTTGTAGTTATAACTGAACACTCGTTCCTTTCTGCACTCCGTTTTGTGTGCTGAGTCACGTCCAGCAGTGCAGGGGGAAGTAATGGTTATAAACAGACAATCCACTCTGAAATAAAGAACCCAGGGCTGTGGAGTGGGTATATAAATCCTCGCAATGCAACCAGACAGCAATCGTGGAATGCTCCAAATTGGGGGGGTTTACCCCGGACTGCCCTCACCCAGGCACAAAAAGCGGAGCCTTTCCCCCTAAAGCAAGAATTCTGGGATTCCCAGTAGTTTAACAAAATCCCCAACAGTAACATGTAAATAAAGCTTCATACACACATCAGTTACTGGACCTCAAAAGCTGGAGTTTCTCATCTGCCTCCTACTCTGTCATGTAATCAGCACAATAAATATAATACTGCCTGCAGGGAAAAAAAGCACCCTGGTGGGAACCATAATTCTGTTTTTGGGCAGATTCCGGCTTTTTCCCCAGGAACGGTACAGTATTGCTTTAAAAACCTACCTTGCAACTATTTATAATTCCTATGGGATCTCTCTGTACAGACTATGAGTAAACTTAGGGACTGTTCCTGCTGAATTGTGCTTAGTACAGGGAATACCTATGCTGCCATAGTTTTATGGGATCTCTCTGTACAGACTATGAGCAAACTTAGGGGCTGTTCCTGCTGAATTGTGCTTAGTACAGGGAATACCTATGCTGCCATAGTTTTATGGGATCTCTCTGTACAGACTATGAGCAAACTTAGGGGCTGTTCCTGCTGAATTGTGCTTAGTACAGAGGAATACCTATGCTGCCATAGTTTTATGGGATCTCTCTGTACAGACTATGAGCAAACTTAGGGACTGTTCCTGCTGAATTGTGCTTAGTACAGGGGAATACCTATGCTGCCATAGTTTTATGGGATCTCTCTGTACAGACTATGAGCAAACTTAGGGACTGTTCCTGCTGAATTGTGCTTAGTACAGGGGAATACATATGCTGCCATAGTTTTATGGGATCTCTCTGTATAGACTATGAGCAAACTTAGGGGCTGTTCCTGCTGAATTGTGCTTAGTACAGGGAATACCTATGCTGCCATAGTTTTATGGGATCTCTCTGTACAGAGTATGAGCAAACTTAGGGGACTGTTCCTGCTGAATTGTGCTTAGTACAGAGGAATACCTATGCTGCCATAGTTTTATGGGATCTCTCTGTACAGACTATGAGCAAACTTAGGGACTGTTCCTGCTGAATTGTGCTTAGTACAGGGAATACCTATGCTGCTATAGTTTTATGGGCTCTCTCTCACTTACGGTACAAGAAGTACAAATTAAAAGCCGGTCACACAGCAGAAGCAGATGTCTGTAATGTGCAGAAACTCTTTCCTCAGAACCAGGAATCACTTGGCATTAGCAGAAAGCGGCAGTCAGGAGGGAGAGGGGGTGGAACGCATCAGGAATGCCCGCAGTGCTATAATCAATATACTCCCTCTGCCAACCTCATAAATAAACCTGATTGCTACTAAACCATATTCAGTCAACTTTAGCGCATGTTTAATGAATCTGCTTCACGAATTGTTCTTCTTTTACGACGTAGAGTTTTTATTTATTTAGCAGTTTATTTGTGAGTTCCTCAAGCCAGTATATCCCCCCCCCCGGGTGTAACCAACAGTCTCCAAGACACGCAGACACATCCCAGACACGCGCTTACACCTTTGTTTTGATGAAAAGACTGGTTATCCATGGAAGCCCCTTCCAATCATTCCTTGGCCATGCTCACCCTGAAAATCACACAAGTGAAACCAGCCACAGAGCCAATATACTGAAGTGCAATGCCGAAGAGCGCCTTCTAGTGGTCACAGGTGCCAATCACAGCCTAAAACCAGCCACCAGAACCCACCGGTAAAAACCAGGCCCTAATCTGCTGCACCCCAAGCTAGAGTATTGAATTGGGTGGGGTACCTGAGGAATACCCTCAAAGGGGCCGGGGTTTGGGCTAAAAGTTCCCAATTCCTTGGCAGTGCAGGCAGTCTGTGGGTAACCTGGCTGGGTACCCAACAAAGGTGCGGGCTTGATCCCTGCCACCCACCCTTATGGTTCTTCCAATTTTTAAATATTTTGGGGAATATTCAGCAACGGAGTTACAGTATGTCACTTCTGGAGCCCGTGCGACGCCCCCTTCCGGGGGCCCCGTGCGACGCCCCTTCCGGGGGCCCTGTGCGACGCCCCTTCCGGGGGCCCCGTGCGACGCCCCTTCCAGGGCCCCTGAGACGCCCCTTCCGGGCCCATGTGAACTAACCTTCTGACCCGGGGGATACACAGATCCAGAAGGGGCGTGGCATGGGCTCGGAAGTGGCGTTTCATGGGTTCGGAAATTGCATGGCATGGGCCCGGAAGGGGCATGGCATGAGACCGGAAAGGACATAACTCCAGGGGCCAAATCTTCCTCAAATTTGACCTGCATGTTGCCCCTACCCGACCATGCGACGCAACTTCCAGGGCCCATGCGATGCCCCTTCCGGTTCTGTGTATCCCCCGGGTCAGAAGGTTGGTCTATTGCAGTCAGGTAGGGGCAACATGCAGGTCAAATTGCGGGTACGGGTTTCAAAAAAAATGGACCTGCGCAGGACTCTACCCCAAGCCATGCCCTCTACCCACGGAACACCTTACCCAGACGAGAAAGGCGATGTTACGTGATGATCCGACTTAACCCACCGACGTTGGAACCATTAAATAGAGTGCCACCATTGTGGCTTTGCTGAACACATTAGCCCTTATTGGCCTCGTTGCGGCTATCGCAGGAGCCCTATTTCCATCAGGAAGGTGGGAAGAAGAAATGTGACAGACAGACAGGCTTGAGAGAAATGCAGGGCGAGCGTTCGCCATGAGCCCAGGCTGCTGTCCCCGCTGATCCCTTCCCGAAAGAGATGAACAGCTTCCCCAAACGCGATGCTATCGGTCTTCTGAGCGTTCCTGCTGCCAGACAGATCATTTATTATATGCGGCCAGGAGTAATGGGCGCTCTTATAACAGCCTCCGTATAGCGCCAGATAAGCAATCTTCACTCGGCAGAAAGCAGATTATTGAGCGGAGGACAGATTAGTGGGATAACCTCATAATAACAACAAAATTACTTTTTCAATGTCACTTTGCTGTTCCGCAAGTTGCAGTGTGTGTCTTGTACATGTTCTATACGGCTGCTCATCAGCTGTCTTCTGAATCTGCAATCCCTGGTAATGGAGAGCTAGTCACCCTCAACCTCTACTGAACTACAGCTCCCATGAAACACTATACAATAAAGCAAGAACAGCCCCTTAAAGGGATACTGTCATGGGAAAAAAACATTTTTTTCAAAATGAATCAGTTAATAGTGCTGCTCCAGCAGAATTCTGCACTGAAATCCATTTCTCAAAAGAGCAAACAGATTTTTTTATATTCAATTTTGAAATTTGACATGGGGCTAGACATTTTGTCAATTTCCCAGCTGCCCCTGGTCATGTGACTTGTGCCTGCACTTTATGAGAGAAATGCTTTCTGGCAGGCTGCTGTTTTTCCTTCTCAATGTAACTGAATATGTCTCAGTGGGACATGGGTTTTTACTATTGAGTGTTGTTCTTAGATCTACCAGGCAGCTGTTATCTTGTGTTAGGGAGCTGCTATCTGGTTACCTTCACATTGTTATTTTGTTTGGCTGCTGTGGGGGGAAAAGAGAGGGGGGTGAGATCACTCCAACTTGCAGTACAGCAGTAAAGAGTGATTGAAGTTTATCAGAGTACAAGTCACATGACTTGGGGCAGCTGGGAAATTGACAATATGTCTAGCCCCATGTCAGATTTCAAAATTGAATATAAAAAAAATCTGTTTGCTCTTTTGAGAAATGGATTTCAGTGCAGAATTCTGCTGGAGCAGCACTATTAATTGATTCAATTTTTTTTCTTCCCATGACAGTGTCCCTTTAAGTTTGTTGTACACAGACACTATGAAACTATGGCAGCTATGTGTATTCCCGTGTACTAAGCACAATTCAGCAGGAACAGCCCCTACGTTTGCTCACAGTCTGTACAGAGAGATCCCATAAAACTATGGCAACATAGGTATTCCCTGTACTAAGCACAATTCAGCAGGAACAGTCCCTAAGTTTGCTCATAGTCTGTACAGAGAGATCCCATAAAACTATGGCAGCATAGGTATTCCCTGTACTAAGCACAATTCAGCAGGAACAGCCCCTACATTTGCTCATAGTCTATACAGAGAGATCCCATAAAATAATAGCAGCATAGGTATTCCCTGTACTAAGCACAATTCAGCAGGAACAGTCCCTAAGTTTGCTCATAGTCTGTACAGAGAGATCCCATAAAACTATGGCAGCATAGGTATTCCCTGTACTAAGCACAATTCAGCAGGAACAGTCCCTAAGTTTGCTCATAGTCTGTACAGAGAGATCCCATAAAACTATGGCAGCATAGGTATTCCCCTGTACTAAGCACAATTCAGCAGGAACAGTCCCCTAAGTTTGCTCATAGTCTGTACAGAGAGATCCCATAAAACTATGGCAGCATAGGTATTCCCTGTACTAAGCACAATTCAGCAGGAACAGTCCCTAATTTTGCTCATAGTCTGTACAGAGAGATCCCATAAAACTATGGCAGCATAGGTATTCCCTGTACTAAGCACAATTCAGCAGGAACAGCGGTTTCTCAAACACAAAGACAAGGGTTATTTCTACACATCATGCAGATCGGCAGTCCTCTTCCTCCATTACTGCCGTGCTGCTCAGTAGATTACAGTAGTAATTGGTGGCACATAAAGAAATAATCAGTCAGCTCCAGCTTTTAGGAGAAGTTGGCACAGTCCATATACGGCTTCTGCTTTGCAGCCACCCCGGGTCTCTTGACAGGGTTTTTTGCTAGTAATGAATCCTCTTTTTCCAACAATGTTATTGTTTAAGGTGTACGGATGAAACTGCCAGATCGGCAATTAAAAAGCGGCAGAACAACCTCCTATCCTATCTCGCCTGACTGCATAATTTAAGTCCTCATTCTATCCCGCCCTATTTACTGACCTTACGTTGAGCAGAGGTGCAAAATAAACGATACATCTAATCCACACTAACAACAGCCGAGATGTTTAAAACGTTTAATTAAAGTAAAAATGAATTATGGTTTGGGGCTTCAATCCACTTAGGGGGTACTTACACTTACAGAAACACATTAGCCACGTGGCTAAAAGCTTTGCCGAGTATTACCGGGAGCCTTTAAGGGGTGATTCACCTTTAAGTTATCGTTTAGTATGTTATAGAATGACCAATTTGAAGCAACTTTTCAATTGGTCTTCATTATTTATTTTTTATAGCTTTTGAATTACTTGGCTTCATCTTCTGACTCTCTCCAGCTTTCAAAAGGGAGTCGCCGACCCCATTAAAAAAAAAACAAATGCGCCGTGAGGCTACACTTTTCACTTTTGTTATTGCTTAATTTTATTACTCGTCTTTCTATTCGGGTCCTCTATTTTATTCCAATCAATTCAAATCAATGCATGGTTGCTAGGGGATAGTGGGTCCTAGCAACCAGACGGCTAAAATTGCAAACTGGAGAGCTGCTGAATAAAAAGCTCAAAAAATGAAAACCAATTGGAAATTGTCTCAGAAAATCCCTCTCTACATCATATTAACAGTTAATTTAAAGGTGAAGCAGAGTAGGTGCCCCATAGGTGCCATGATGTTTACTACACCTGCCTCGGGTGCCAACGCCTTCTGCTTTCACCAATTAAGTCAGCTGGAAAATTTGTACTTCTCTCGGCTTGGGGGTTGATCCAAACGGTTGTGAGATTAAAATAACAAAAACACCTTATGGTCACTGATACAAATGCACCCATGTTATATGGAGTTAAACAAAGCGCTACATATATATCCAGCCTACAACTGTCTAAAGCAGCGGGAATCGTGCAACACTGAAGCGAGTGTGCCCTTTGATAATAATTTAGTGAGAAGCCCGGGAAACAAAACACAGAACCAACAAGGTTTGCTTGTGCCTGGAATTCAATATTCAGCCTTTTTTTTTTTAGGCCACCGACAAAATATTAAAGGGGAACTCCACCCAACGGGTCTTTTTTTTGCACACAGAAAGAGAAACTAATTCTAAGCAACGTCCTGATATCTATTAAGTTCTCATTCACATAGAGTTTATAGTTTTGAGCAAATATCATCGCTATTGAAAGTAGCGTCTGTCTGGCCATTTTCCTGCTCCCGGCTCTGACGATGGAAACAATGTTGCAAGTCAGTTCTCCTCCTGTAAAGACAGGTCTGCCAATCGGCTTCTCCTGTTACATTGTATCAAACATCAGAGGCTCTGGGGCGGAGACTAGAAATGGCTGCACAGACGCAGCTTCCGACAGCAATGACATTTGCAAAGAACCTGAAAAAAATTGAACGTTTTTAAATTAATATATTCCGGGAAGTTGTTTAGGAGAACATTTTTCTTCACGGGGTAAAAAAAAGTTTTGGGTTGCATTTCCCTTTAAAAGGGTGCTTCATTTTAAGTTACACAAGTTAAACAAACCTATATATATATATATTCTGGAAAAAGGCAAGCACACACAGGTCTTAAGATGCAAAAAAATCGGTGAAATTTGTTGAAAATAAATAACTGACGTTTTGGCTTATCCTATAGTTTTCTGAGAAAGGCTATAGGATTAGCCGAAACGTCAGTTATTTATTTTTAATAAATTTCACCGATTTTTTTGCATCTTAAGACCTGTGAGTGCTCGACTTTTTCCAGGATATCTTACTCACTTAGCTGATAGCACCCAGGCACCAAACACTTTTCTTATGAGTAGTGCCGGCCCAACATGGACACTATATATCTATATATTTTTATATATATATCTATATCTATATATATCCATTCCAAAGCATTTGTTTTATGTAGGGTTGCTACCTGGCCGGTATTTAACCAGCCTGGCCAGTAAAAATGATGGTTGATCCCAATATTATTAAAAGAGAAAAAAAGATAAATATATAGGAAGTAGGGATGCACCGAATCCACTATTTTGGATTCGGCCGAACCCCCGAATCCTTCACAAAGGATTCGGCCGAATACCGAACCGAATCCGAACCCTAATTTGCATATGCAAATTGGGGGTGGGAAGGGGAATTTTTTTTTTACTTGTTTTGTGACAAAAAGTCACGCGATTTCCCTCTCCACCCCTAATTTGCATATGCAAATTAGGATTCGGATTCGGTTCGGCCAGGCACAAGGATTCGGCCGAATCCTGCTGAAAAAGGCCGAATCCTGGCCGAATCCCAAACCGAATCCTGGATTCGGTGCATCCCTAATAGGAAGGCCGGTATTTTTTTCCGGAAATGGTGGCAACCCTAATTGTTTGAGGTTTCACACTCGAGAGTCCAGCCTACAACTGTCTAAAGCAGCAGGAGTCTTGCAACATAGAAGCGAGCGCGCACTTTCACAACAATTTAGTGAGTAGGCTGGGAGACAAAACACAGATGTCTGTCAAGAACCAGGAGGCTTGTTTGTGCCAGGAATCGAATACTCAGCCTATTTTTTTCTGCCCCCGACAAAATATTAAAGGGGAACTCCACCCCAAAGGGTCTTTTTTTGCACACAAAAATAGAAACTAATTCTAAGCAACGTCCCGATATCTATTCATTCCTCATTCTCCCCGAGTTTATAGTTTTTAGCAAATGTCATCGCTATTGAAAGCAGCATCTGTCTGGCCATTTTCCTGCTCCCGGCTCTGACAACGGAAACAAATGTTGCAAATGTTGACGACGGGTCTGCCAATCGGCTGCTTCTGTTACATTGTATCAAACGTCAGAGGCACCGGGGCGGAGTCTAGAAATGGCCGCACAGAAGCTGCTTTCAATAGCAGTGAAATTTACAAACAACCTGAAAACCATTGAACATTTTTAAATTAATATATACCAGGAATTTCTTTCATTGTGCAAAAAACTTTTTGGGTTGGATTTTTGCTTCACTTTTAAGTTACCTTTTAGTAGGGATGCACCGAATCCACTATTTTGGATTCGGCCGAACCCCCGAATCCTTTGTGAACGATTCGGCCGAATACCGAACCGAATCCGAACCCTAATTTGCATATGCAAATTAGGGGTGGGAAGGGGAAAACATTTTTTACTTCCTCGTTTTCTGACAAATAGTCACGTGATTTCCCTCCCGCCCCTAATTTGCATATGCAAATTAGGGTTCGGATTCGGTTCGGCCAGGCAGAAGGATTCGGCCGAATCCGAATCCTGCTGAAAAAGGCCGAATCCTGGCCGAATCCCGAACCGAATCCTGGATTCGGTGCATCCCTACCTTTTAGTATGATACATAACAGCCAATTCTAAGCAACTTTTCAACTGGCCTTCATTATTATTATTTTTTATAGTTTTTCGAATGGTTTCCCTTTTTCTTCAGACTCTTTCCAGATTTCAAATGGGGTCACTAACCCCCCCCATCCCCATATAAAAAAAGGCAACAAATATATTTATAACTTTTATTACTCATCTTTCTATTCAGGCCTCTCCTATTCTGTTATTCAAATCAATGCATGGTCGCTAGGCGAATTTGGACTCTAGCAACCAGATGGCTGAAATTGCAAACTGGAGAGCTACTGAATAACAACCTTAACTCAAAAACACAAATCAGAAAAAAATAAACCAACTGCAAATTGTCTCAGAATATCCCTCTCTACATCATACTAAAGTTAATTAAGAGGTGAACAACCCCTTTAAGTAAAGCAGAGTAGGTGCCCCAGAGATGCCATGATGTTTACTACGCCTGCCTCAGGTGCCAACGCCTTCTGCTCTTGCAAATTAATTCAGCTGGAAAAGTTGCACTTCTCTCGGCTTGGGGGCTGAGCCAAACTGTTGTGAGATTAAAATAACAAAAACACCTTATGGTGCAACGATCCAAATGCACCCATGTTATATAGAGTTAAACAAACCTCTACATATATATCCAGCCTACAACTGTCTAAAGCAGCGGGAATTCTGCAACACTGAAGCGAGTGTGCCCTTTGATCACAATTTAGTGAGATGGCCGGGAGACAAAACAGAGAACCAACAAGACTTGTTTGTGCCAGGAATTGAATATTCAGCCCATTTTTCTGCCGCCGACAAAATATTAAAGGGGAACTCCACCCAAAGGGTTTTTTTTTTTCACATAGCAACAGAAACGAATTCTAAGCAAAGTCCTGATATCTATTCAATCCTCATTCTCCATCAGTTTATAGTTTTGAGTAAATGTCATCTCTATTGAAAGCAGCGTCTGTCTGGCCATTTTCCTGCTCCCGGCTCTGACAATGGAAACAATGTTGCAAGTCAGTTCTCCTATTGCAAAGACGGGTCTGACAATCGGCTGCTTCTGTTACATTGTATCAAACACCAGAGGCTCTGGGGCGGAGTCTAGAAATGGCTGCACAGACGCTGTAGCCAAAAGCAATGACATTTGCACATAACCAGAAAACCATTGAATGTTTTTTTTTAAATATATACCAGGAATTTATTTAGGATAACTTTTTTTTCACAGTGCAAAAAAAGGTTTTTGGGTTGGATTTGCCTTTAAAGGGGTGCTTACCTTTTAGTATGTTATAGAATGGTCTAAGCAGCTTTTCAATTTTTTGAATAGTTTGCCCTTTTCTTTGGACTCTTTCCAGCTTCCAAATGGGGGTCACTGACCCCCATCTAAAAAAAATGCTCTATAGGGCTACAAATATATTGATATTGCTAATTTTTATTACTCTCAAGCCTCTCTGATTCTTATTCCAGTCTCTTGTTTTAATCAATGCATGGATGTTATGGTAATTAGGACCCTAGCAACCAGACAAACTGAAAACTGGAGAGCTACTGAATAAAAAGCAAAATAAATCAAAAACCACAAATAATAAAAAATTAAAACCAAATTGCAAATTGTCTCAGAATTTCACTCTTTACATCATACTAAAAGTTAACTCAAGGGGAACAACGAAGAAAAAAAAAAAGGTATTCATTGTGCACCCATCTGGTAAAGTTTTTGGAAATAATTTAGGGGTCAGGAGCACAAAGGGGCAGGCCCTGACTGGATATCTGTGTGTTCTGGCAAATGTCAGAGGGGCTGCCATAAGATGCCACATTATTGCCTTACAAGATGGCTCCTGTACATGAAGGAAAACAAATATGGCGTCCAGAAGACGTTGGCAGCCATTATAAATGAGCACATTTCTGTTTCAAAGAAAGAGCGCAAATATGAAAAGCTTTGTGTCTTGCTTCACTGGTGCAGCTTGAATAGGATTTTAATAGAAAAAAAAAAGGAGAAATCTCTCTAATGGATGAAATACAATGACATGCAAACAATGCCAATTGGAGGACAAGCTCCAAGTAAAACATTTAATTAGATTTACAGCCCTGAGATGCATCTGGAATATGTAAACCGATCCAATGAAGTTTAATGGCCATCGTTTGTTTAATGTGGGAACAGTGTCAACTCTGATTTGTGTAGCACAAGTCCCTGAAAAAGAATGGCAAACACAATGGGCACGGCAAGCACTGCGGGTAGACATTTAGTAATGTCGGGAGTGATTCACATTCTGTTAAAGGAGAAAAAGATTATTTTCTTGGATACACAGTCCCCCTCCAGTGAGAGCCCAGAGGAACTTTGCTTAGGGGGCTGCAGCGCTGGACTTGTTGCTAAAGGTAGGGGTAACTATCTAGCTAAACTCTATATTGATGAGGGGTCAACTAGGGTAGGGTAAAGATCTAGCTAAACTCTATATTGATGAGGGGTCAACTAGGGTAGGGTAAAGATCTAGCTAAACTCTATATTGATGAGGGGTCAACTAGGGTAGGGTAAATATCTAGCTAAACTCTATTGATGAGGGGTCAACTTGGGTAGGGTAAAGGTCTAGCTAAACTCTATATTGATGAGGGGTCAACTTGGGTAGGGTAACTAGCTAGGTAAACTCTATATTGATGAGGGGTCAACTAGGTTAGAGTAATGATCTAGCAAAACTCTATACTGATGAGGGGTCAACTAGGATAGGGCAACTATCTAGCTAAACTCTATATTGATGAGGGGTGAGCTAGGGTAGGGTTACTAGCTAAACTCTAAATTGATGAGGGGTCAACTTGGGTAGGGTAACCATCTAGCTAAACGCTATATTGAAGAGGGGTCAACTTAGGGTAGGGTAACTATCTAGCTAAACTCTATATTGATGAGGGGTCAACTAGGATAGGGTAAAGATCTAGCTAAACTCTATATTGATGAGGGGTCAACTTGGGTAGGGTAACTATCTAGGTAAACTCTATATTGATGAGGGGTCAACTAGGTTAGAGTAATGATCTAGCAAAACTCTATACTGATGAGGGGTCAACTAGGATAGGGCAACTATCTAGCTAAACTCTATATTGATGAGGGGTCAACTTAGGTAGGGCAACTATAGCTAAACTCTATACTGATGAGGGGTAAACTAGGGTAGGGTAACTAGCTAACTTCTATATTGATGAAGGGTCAACTAGGGTAGGGTGACTATCTAGCTAAACTCTATATTGATGAGGGGTCATCTTGGGAAGGGTAACGATCTAGCTAAACTCTATATTGAAAAGGGGTGAACTTAGGGTAGGGTAACTAGCTAAACTGAGGGTTCAACTAGGGTAGGGTAACTAGCTAAACTCTATATTGAAGAAGGGTCAACTAGGGTAGGGTAAAGATCTAGCTAAACTCTATATTGATGAGGGGTCAACTTGGGTAGGGTAATGATCTAGCAAAACTCTATACTGATGACGGGTCAACTAGGATAGGGCAACTATCTAGCTAAACTCTATATTGATGAGGGGTCAGCTAGGGTAGGATTACTAGCTAAACTCTAAATTGAAGAGGGGTCAACTTGGGTAGGGTAACCATCTAGCTAAACTCTATATAGAAGAGGGGTCAACTTAGGGTAGGGTAACTATCTAGCTAAACTCTATATTGATGAGGGGTCAACTAGGGTAGGGTAAATATCTAGCTAAACTCTATATTGATGAGGGGTCAACTAGGGTAGGGTAAAGATCTAGCTAAACTCTATATAGATGAGGGGTCAACTTGGGTAGGGTAACTATCTAGGTAAACTGTATATTGATGAGGGGTCAACTAGGTTAGAGTAATGATCTAGCAAAACTCTATACTGATGAGGGGTCATCTAGGATAGGGCAACTATCTAGCTAAACTCTATATTGATGAGGGGTCAGCTAGGGTAGGGTTACTAGCTAAACTCTAAATTGATGAGGGGTCAACTTGGGTAGGGTAACCATCTAGCTAAACTCTATATTGAAGAGGGGTCAACTTAGGGTAGGGTAACTATCTAGCTAAACTCTATATTGATGAGGGGTCAACTAGGGTAGGGTAAAGATCTAGCTAAACTCTATATTGATGAGGGGTCAACTTGGGTAGGGTAACTATCTAGGTAAACTCTATATTGATGAGGGGTCAACTAGGTTAGAGTAATGATCTAGCAAAACTCTACTGATGAGGGGTCAACTAGGATAGGGCAACTATCTAGCTAAACTCTATATTGATGAGGGGTCAACTTAGGTAGGGCAACTATAGCTAAACTCTATATTGATGAGGGGTCATCTTGGGAAGGGTAACAATCTAGCTAAACTCTATATTGAAGAGGGGTCAACTTAGGGTAGGGTAACTATCTAGCTAAACTCTATATTGATGAGGGGTCAACTTAGGTAGGGCAACTATAGCTAAACTCTATATTTATGAGGGGTAAACTAGGGTAGGGTAACTAGCTAAACTCTATATTGATGAAGGGTCAACTAGGGTAGGATGACTATCTAGCTAAATTCTATATTGATGAGGGGTCATCTTGGGAAGGGTAACGATCTAGCTAAACTCTATATTGAAGAGGGGTCAACTTAGGGTAGGATAACTATCTAGCTAAACTGAGGGTTCAACTAGGGTAGGGTAACTAGCTAAACTCTATATTGAAGAGGGGTCAACTAGGGTAGGGTAAATATCTAGCTAAACTCTATATTGATGAAGGGTCAACTAGGGAAGGGTAACTATCTAGCTAAACTCTATATTGATGAGGGGTCATCATTGGTATATCTGGTGGCAGTGCATCTGCTGTTCATGATAACTTTGCACTTTAGTTGATGAATAACAGGATCAGTGCAACTTAGCATTAAACCTGTGCTGAAATTGCATGCTTGTTAGCCAATGTATGGAGTCTTTGGGAAGTCCTGCCAGACAAAAAGTGGCCAGATATCAATTGGGCAGGTTAGAAAATTTGTGGGGTAAGAACCATGTCGTCATGCTGATGCGGCCCTCATCCAACGGGTCTCCAGAGTCCCATTATGATACAATCATTTTCCCAGGAGCCAAGCAATTAAATAATCCTAATAATGGCCCTATTGGACGGAGTCAATATCGTACCGGTCCATGTATGGGGCCATCAAGAGGTCATCCAAATGATGACTGGCTGAAAATTGTCCAGATATCACTAGGACAGGTTTGAAATGAAGTCGGGTAGCATTTGAGGCAGTCCTTTACAGACAGGTCCCCATTATGATCCAATCATTACTCTGGTGGCCTGAAGACTGGATCATTGGAATACCGTTTTGGTGGCCAAACTGGGGACAGATCTGCTCAGTTGGAACCTTATACTTCATCTTACCATATACTCCCAGCTTTACTCCAAAACATGGCTACACATGGGCAGAATGTGGTAATGAATTTCAGTGCTGCGAAATATGCTAGCGCTATATAAATGAATGTTAATAATAATAACAAATATATATATATATATATATATGGCCAATATCAATCTCTGCTACCCTTAGGCAAGATGACTTCACAAACAGTCCGTTTGAAAGTAAATTCTGATTATCTACTGATCCAAGCGGTTTCAAGCCAAACACAATACATGGGTGCCAGTTTCAGACCAGCAGTCATCAAAACGGTGCCAGTTCCTACCGGGCGCTAAATACTCCGTGTTACTTGCCCATTGCTTCTACTTTGGTGAAAAGCTCACAGAATTCCAGCCACTGCCTAGGAGAATGCCAGGAAGATAACGGATGATGCGGTAAAGCCCATTTGCTGCCAATTAAATTAATCTTTTTTTTTGCCGTTAATAAGGAAAATCTTGATTAAAACAGAAAGGGGTGCATTTAGGTTAACGAAAATAGCTCTGTCTCTCGATTCAGCAGAGATGAAGGTTTTATGGATCTTCCAGGAATGCTTTTATCTTTATAGGAAAGGAGATGTTAAGGCATTATCCCTGGCGGTGCCGATTTCTTATGGCACCCTTGTGACTGCAATCGCTAAGCTACACCCCTGGGATAGCAGTTCCCATCTTCTGCTTTAAACGTGAAGGGAAGGCTAAAATCAAGTAAGCTTTATCAGAAAGGTCTATATAAAAACACCAGTAAACGCTCAAAGTAATGCTGCTCTGTCAAAAGAAACCACTTTTCTTTCCTTCTATTGTGTACTCATGGGCTTCTCTATCAGACTTCCTGTTTTCAGCTTAAACCTTCAGGGCTAGGGCTTGAGCATGCTCAGTTTGCTCCTCTCCCCCTTCCTCCTCCCCTCCCTGATGTAATCTGAGCCCAGAGCTATGAGTGAGCAGGAAGTCCTCTGTCAAAAGAAACAATTTCTTTCCTTCTATTGTGTACTCATGGGCTTCTGTATCAGACTTCCTGTTTTCAGCTTAAACCTTCAGGGCTAGGGCTTGAGCATGCTCAGTTTGCTCCTCTCCCCCTTCCTCCTCCCCTCCCTGATGTAATCTGAGCCCAGAGCTATGAGTGAGCAGGAAGTCCTCTGTCAAAAGAAACACAATTTCTTTCCTTCTATTGTGTACTCATGGGCTTCTGTATCAGACTTCCTGTTTTCAGCTTAAACCTTGATGGGCTAGGGCTTGAGCATGCTCAGTTTGCTCCTCTCCCCCTTCCTCCTCCCCTCCCTGATGTAATCTGAGCCCAGAGCTATGAGTGAGCTTGAAGTCCTCTGTCAAAAGAAACGCAATTTCTTTCCTTCATTGTGTACATATGGGCTTCTGTATCAGACTTCCTGTTTTCAGCTTAAACCTCCAGGGCTAGGGCTTGAGCATGCTCAGTTTACTCCTCTCTCCCTCCCTCCTCCCTGCTGTAATCTGAGCCCAGAGATATGAGTGGGCAGGGAGAGACTCAAGCAGGAAGTGATGTCCCACCAAGCTAATATGGCAGCTGCTATGCTAAACAAACAGAGAGCTTCAAGAGTGGTTTACTTATATATGGTAAAGCACTCTGCAGAATAAATACAGTGTTATAGCTTGCACTATTGCGGCTAATCTATTCGGTAGCTTTCCTTCTTTTTTTAAAGGGCATTCCCAGGGTGAACACATGAACAGTACTGCTCCGACAGGTGCATGCCTGGGAATTGCGAATAAGAATCTAAAGTCTGCAGGTGTGGGGTCTGCTGAAAGGACTGGTAATGCAATACTCCAAGTACAGCATCACACTGACCGTCCTCCTATGTTTGCTCATAGCCTGTAAAGCGATAATAGGTAGGTCCACCTGTGTACTAAGATCAATTCAATATGTTAAAGGACAAGCTAAGTGCAATTCGCTGGGCCAATTCATTAGGCAACCCCCAAGTGAATATAATCACTAACCAGGATTTCCCAGGAATCATTTGCAGCTACAAGGGGCCATTCGTACAATCACATTTCGTTTGTTCCCACACTGAGCACGTTAATGGTTCTGGGAAACCCTGGAAGGGATCTATTGAAAATCCTTGAAGGTGTCAGTGTTCAGAGGAGAAGTCTCATGGTCCAGTCCAAGGTTGATTATATTCTCAGGGGGTGGCCTAACAAATTAGAACCCCCAGTGAACAGAACTTTGTGTCCTTCGAAAAAAACAGTTATTTTTCCCCCCTCTCTTTTGGTTTGTACAGACTGCATCAGAATTAGCCTCTTTAAATTGCCCTTATTTAAAACCAAAAACACACACACATACATTGTTAGACAAACCGCATACATAAATAAACTGCGCCTCAGTCATCCCACGGGTTCCTTTGCTGATTAAATCTCTTTATTTCTAACCCTCCGCAGGAATTGTTTTTCAATATGCGCTAAGTATTCAGAGACAGTGTTGGTACAATACACCAGAGACTTCTTACAAAAAACATAAGTAAAATTAGATGTGATGGAACAGATGCTGCCTCTTAGAAAAGAAGAAGGCACTGGCTTAAATGGAAATCTTTTTAGTATATCTATTCATTTCTAAACATGAATTTATATGGCTCCTAAACAGCAAATGCATTACAACTGTAATCCCCCAAAATATCTCACCTTAGATACAAGCAACTCGACACATTTGCGATGGCCCTCATAGCAGGCAGATAGAAGTGGGGTGATGCCATGTTTATCTGCAGCCTGTAAAATGACAAAGTATGGTGGACATAATTATAGTTATACACAGTTTTCTATATGCTGGACAGGATTGGGGGGACTGCCTTGGACTGCCTGCAGTGTGGATAATAGTCTCTGGGAAGAGAGTGTGACTGTGGGATAGCAGGTATAGTAGGGAGA
Organism: Xenopus petersii; assembly: GCA_038501925.1. Classification (NCBI taxonomy): domain Eukaryota; kingdom Metazoa; phylum Chordata; class Amphibia; order Anura; family Pipidae; genus Xenopus; species Xenopus petersii. The sequence goes on along the minus strand of CM076676.1, from coordinate 5,062,186 downwards.
GATGGTGCCTATAGTAACAGTGGATAATAGTCTCTGGGAAGGGAGTGTGACTGTGGGATAGCAGGTATAGTAGGGAGAGATGGTGCCTATAGTAACAGTGGGATAATAGTCTCTGGGAAGGGAGTGTGACTGTGGGATAGCAGGTATAGTAGGGAGAGATGGTGCCTATAGTAACAGTGGGATAATAATCTCTGGGAAGGGAGTGTGACTGTGGGATAGCAGGTATAGTAGGGAGAGATGGTGTCTATAGTAACAGTGGATAATAGTCTCTGGGAAGAGAGTGTGACTGTGGGATAGCAGGTATAGTAGGGAGAGATGGTGTCTATAGTAACAGTGGATAATAGTCTCTGGGAAGGGAGTGTGACTGTGGGATAGCAGGTATAGTAGGGAGAGATGGTGTCTATAGTAACAGTGGATAATAGTCTCTGGGAAGAGAGTGTGACTGTGGGATAGCAGGTATAGTAGGGAGAGATGGTGTCTATAGTAACAGTGGGATAATAGTCTCTGGGAAGGGAGTGTGACTGTGGGATAGCAGGTATAGTAGGGAGAGATGGTGCCTATAGTAACAGTGGATAATAGTCTCTGGGAAGGGAGTGTGACTGTGGGATAGCAGGTATAGTAGGGAGAGATGTGTCTATAGTAACAGTGGATAATAGTCTCTGGGAAGAGAGTGTGACTGTGGGATAGCAGGTATAGTAGGGAGAGATGTGTCTATAGTAACAGTGGGATAATAGTCTCTGGGAAGGGAGTGTGACTGTGGGATAGCAGGTATAGTAGGGAGAGATGTGTCTATAGTAACAGTGGATAATAGTCTCTGGGAAGAGAGTGTGACTGTGGGATAGCAGGTATAGTAGGGAGAGATGGTGTCTATAGTAACAGTGGGGTAATAGTCTCTGGGAAGGGAGTGTGACTGTGGGATAGCAGGTATAGTAGGGAGAGATGGTGCCTATAGTAACAGTGGATAATAGTCTCTGGGAAGGGAGTGTGACTGGGATAGCAGGTATAGTAGGGAGAGATGGTGCCTATAGTAACAGTGGATAATAGTCTCTGGGAAGGGAGTGTGACTGGGATAGCAGGTATAGTAGGGAGAGATGGTGCCTATAGTAACAGTGGATAATAGTCTCTGGGAAGGGAGTGTGACTGGGATAGCAGGTATAGTAGGGAGAGATGGTGCCTATAGTAACAGTGGATAATAGTCTCTGGGAAGGGAGTGTGACTGGGATAGCAGGTATAGTAGGGAGAGATGGTGCCTATAGTAACAGTGGATAATAGTCTCTGGGAAGGGAGTGTAACTGTGGGATAGCAGGTATAGTAGGGAGAGATGTGTCTATAGTAACAGTGGATAATAGTCTCTGGGAAGGGAGTGTGACTGGGATAGCAGGTATAGTAGGGAGAGATGGTGCCTATAGTAACAGTGGATAATAGTCTCTGGGAAGGGAGTGTGACTGTGGGATAGCAGGTATAGTAGGGAGAGACGGTGCCTATAGTAACAGTGGGGATAATAGTCTCTGGGAAGGGAGTGTGACTGTGGGATAGCAGGTATAGTAGGGAGAGATGGTGCCTATAGTAACAGTGGATAATAGTCTCTGGGAAGGGAGTGTGACTGTGGGATAGCAGGTATAGTAGGGAGAGACGGTGCCTATAGTAACAGTGGGGATAATAGTCTCTGGGAAGGGAGTGTGACTGTGGGATAGCAGGTATAGTAGGGAGAGATGGTGTCTATAGTAACAGTGGATAATAGTCTCTGGGAAGGGAGTGTGACTGTGGGATAGCAGGTATAGTAGGGAGAGATGGTGTCTATAGTAACAGTGGGATAATAGTCTCGGGGAAGGGAGTGTGACTGTGGGATAGCAGGTATAGTAGGGAGAGATGGTGCCTATAGTAACAATGGGATAAGTCTTTGAAGAGGGAGCGTGACCGTCGGATAGAAGGTATTAGTGGCTTCGGGTGCAGGCACATGATTGTTAATAATCAGCCTCATGTTATATCATTTTGCTCAACTACCAGCTTTTGAATTGCTGTACAAAGTACAAAGCTCAGCACCAGTTGGGACAATCATGGAATATATAAAGAATGAACAAAGTCTTTTTCACCCCACGCAGCATCAAGGAAGATATCTGTTCATTCACAGAGCGATACTAGTAATTAAAAGAGCACGGTTTATACCGCGTTAGAACACAAACCCTCATGTACATTTCTCACGTCTGACACTGCATAGAGGGGAAAAGCTCACCATACAAGTCACATGACTGGGGGCAGCTGGGAAACTGACAATATGTCTAGCCCCATGTCAGATTTCAAAATTAAATCTATAAAAATCTGTTTGCTCTTTTGAGAATTGGATTTCAGTGCAGTTCAGTTCTATTAACTGATGCATTTTGAAAAAAACAAAAAAAAAAACACGCGTTCCCATGACAGTAACCCTTTAAGGCACTCTATGCAGTACATACATTGATGTTGGCTCCTTTAGCTAGAAGGAATTCCACAATCTCATCCTGCCCACAGTCTGCTGCGTAGTGCAGAGGTTTCCTTCCACCTTCCAGCGTCCGGTTTATATCCACACCCTGTTGGAAAGATAAAGGGGAAGTAATTAGAACAACATAATAAAAACCAATGGGACAAACTACACTTAAAGGACCAATAACATCATTTTTTTTTTTTAAATTCATTAGTATACAACGAAAAAAACCCCACAAAGACAAATTAAACTTTGAAGTCGCTAAGTCTTTATTAAGAAATAACTTACCGAAATTCCTCTTCAGAAAAGGTGATCCATCGTGCGGCACTCGATTTCTCCTCCCTGCCTTCCTTATAGGAGATAGCCAGGGAAGAGAAATCGATCGTAGCATGATGGATCGCCTTTTCGGTAAAGTTTTAGGCAAGTTATTTCTTAATAAAGAAAGTTTCATGTCATTGTGTTTTTTTTTCGTTTTTCGTTGTAACGAATTAAGAAAAAAAAAATATGATGATGTTACTGGTCCTTTAACTACAGTTTTATTGTTATATTTTAGTACTCATCTTTCTAATCAGACCCTTTCATGTTCCAATGTCTCATTCACACCACTCCTTGGTTGCTAGGCTAAATTGGACCCTAGCAACCAAAGAGCTGCTAAAATTCCAAACTGAACAGAAAGCTAAAATAATAAAAAATAAAGGCCGGCCGTAACTTGTATCAGTCTCTATATCATGTTTAAGAAGTGGTTCACCTTTAAGTTAACGTTCAGCATGTTATAGAGTGGCTAATTTTTAACAACTTTTCAACTGGTCTTTGTTATTTATTCTTTTTATAGTTTTTGAATTATCATCTTGTGACTCTTTTCAGCTTTCGAACTGGGGGTCACTGACCCCTTTTAAAAAACAAATTCACTGCAAGGCTACAAATGTATTGTTATTGCTACGTTTTATTCCTTATCTTTCTATTCAGGCCTCTCCTATCCATATTCCAGTCTCTTATTAGAATCAATGTACGGTTGCTAGGGTAATTTGGACCCTAGCAACCAGATGGCTGAAACTGCAAACTGGAGAGCTGCTGAATAAAAAGCGAAATAACTCAAACTACAAATAATAAACAACGGAAACCGATGGCATATTGATTCAGGATATCCCTCCCCACCTCATACTAAAAGTTAAATCAAAGGTGAACAAGCCCTTTAACAGTTCTTTAAAGGGGACCCGTCACCCAAAAAAAATTATGCAATATCCTATTTTATTACATTAGCCAAGCAAAATGAACTTTAATTACACTATATAAATGATTTGAATCTTGTTTCCTTCAGTCTGGGAATTCATAATTATAACAAGCAGGCAGGAGCCATTTTGTGGTCACTGTTATTAAGACAAGTCTTGTATCATCTAAAATAATCTAAATCATCTCAGAATCTTGTTTGTGCACCAAAATGAGGGACCTGATGTCCACCCCCATGCCCTGGTTACACAATTAAATGGTTAAGAGAACTGGGGGAAATGTGGGGAGAGCAGGAAGTGCTGAACGGAAAGTGAAAGTAATTGTCTGCCCCGCCTCTATTCTAAGGCATAGAGGAGGGGCAGACAATATTTGATTGACAGCTGAGATGTTGTAAATGAGTTTACAACAGCTATATGAATGCTTTAATAAAAAATAGAAATTTGATTTCATGTTTCATTTGAAAAGGACTTTTATTATACAGATTTTTATGTCTGGGTGACAGGCCCCCCCTTAATGGTTCCAAAAAATTAAAATCATATTTGATTAATAAGGCTTTGGTCAGAAAGATCTGCTCCTAGGAGCTCCTTAAAAGTCATGTAACATCCTCAATAAGACAATATTATACAAAGCGTTACGCGTTCCATTTTAAACAAAGCGTTTATGGTTCGTTGACGACGTTTTTTTTTTTTATTTCCCCCCCGGGCTGTTGGCAGGACAGCGGGGCTGGTGCTGCATATGAAATACTTGGTATTATTCAGGACTTTATCGCCCCCGGCCCACACTTTCCTCTGAAACAAACAAAACCCACTCAAGCGGCACCAGTAAAGGACAAGCGGATGTGCGCCGCCGGGAGATAAAAGCTTGAGACCCGAGCAAAGGGAAACTAAACAAAAAAAAAAAAAAATTACCATGCTAACTATGGCTGCACATTGTAATTGTAAATGAAGGCCCAGCGCAAAATGTTTTCATTTGTATTAATGGAGTATTTGCATTTCAGAGCTTGTTAAAAGTAACTGTTATTATATATATATATATATATATACAGTAACTGAGCGGGATGAAGCACCCAGCAGAAGGGTGACTATTTGGTCATCGGGGACTTCAGAATAAGCACCAAGCTAGAAACGAGCACTTAAAGGGATACTGTCATGGGAAAAAAACATTTTTTTTTTTTCAAAATGCATCAGTTAATAAGAATTCTGGACTGAAATCCGTTTTTCAAGAGATCAAACAGATTTTTTTACATTTCATTTTGAAAATCTGACACATTGTCAGTTTCCCACGTGCCTTCAGTCATGTGACTTGTGCTCTGATAAACTTCAGTCACTCTTTAGGGTAAGGCCACACGAGGAGATTCGGGGAGATTTCGTCGCCTGGCGACTAATCGCCTCGTCGTTTACGCGACTATCTCTCCGAACTGCCCCTGCGTTTTTCCCCATAGGCTAGAATGAAAAGTCCCCTGCGCTAATGCACACGCGGCGATGCGTTTTCAATAGTCGCCCAAAGTTGTGAGGCAACTTTGGGCGACTATTGAAAACGCATAGCAAGTTGGAGTGATATCACCCCCTCCCTTTTCCCCCAGCAGCCTAACAACAGAACAATGGGAAGGTAATCAGATAGCCGCTCCCTAAAGGTGGTCATAGAGGTAACAATTATATTCTTTCTTGGAAAAGATGTTTCCGTGAAAGATCGTTTGTTTCAATACACACGTGTAGAGCTGAATCGTTATATATACAGGCAAAAACAATAGAATTCTACCCATATCTGATGATTCAGCACTAACAATGGCCGATGTTTGGGTGCCTTCAAAGGCACACAATCAAAATTTTCCATCCAGCCTGATCGACAAGCTCATTTCTCACCATATACGCACCAAATATCGTACGAAAATTAGTTTTGTAAGATATTATCTGTGCATCTATGGCCACCTCAACACAAGATAACAGCTGCCTGGTAGATCTAAGAACAGCACTCAATAGTAAAATCCAGGTCCCACTGAGACACATTCAGTTACATTGAGAAGGAGAAACAACAGCCTGCCAGAAAGCAGTTCCATCCTAAAGTGCTGGCTCTTTCTGAAATCACATGACCAGGCAAAATGACCCGAGATGCACCTACACCCCAATATTACAACTAAATACACTTGCTGGTTCAGGAATGAAATTGTAGATTGTAGAGTAGATTACTGTATTTGCAGTGTAATTTAGAAATAAGGGGATGCACTGAATTAAGGATTTGATTTGGGATAAGGGCTTTTTCAGCAGGATTCGGAAGAATCATTGTGTTTGGCTGAACTGTATCCGCATATGTAAATTAGGGGTGGGAAGGGAAATCACGTGACTTTCCATCACAAAACAAGGAAGTAAAAAAGGGATTTTGCCACCTTTTCCTGCATACGCAAATAAGGATTCGGATTCAGTTTGGTATTTGGCCCGAATCCTTGCAACTCAAAATCCTTTTGGTATTCGGCCTAAACTTTCACAAGGCATTTGGCCAAGTCCCAAGAAGTGGATTCTATGCAACTGATTCATAATCAGCTTCTACGGCAGATTAAACTCACTTTCTGTTAAATGATTTCCCCCCCGACCCCTACGCTTAGCTTCTAAGCAGCTGCACTGAGCATGTGCAGTGCCACTGACACACTAAACAAGATGTGAGAAAGTTTTCTAATTTTATTCCTAAGCAGAAGAACATCAGCCTCTTTCTTTCTCCTGACAACTTCCTTGACTACTTGCTGGTCAGACTGGTGGGAAACTGACCAGCAGGTGGCGCTGTTGTAACAAAATTCATTCATATTAACAGCACATGTATCCCTTAATATCTTGGAATTTAAAAAGAATAAATAATGAATGTACATTGCAAAAGTGCTTCAAACAGTCCCCTCGTCAATTTTACATTCACTTATTTTTAAAGTTTACTTATCCTTTAAATCTAGTTTGAAGGTGAACCACCCTTTAAAATGTAGTGCAGCCGCCAGGCTTGGAAATTTTATACTTATTACCGTACCCCTGTCCATCGTGAGCCCCTAAAATATATTTCTACGGTGGAGGCGTGAAAAAGTTTTGATACACCTTTAAAAGCACAACCCCTTTCACTCTATGGCCTTGTGCTAATCCTAAAAGGGATCATTAGCCAAGAGTGTAAATTTGCACAACTACCAGGTCAGGTATATTCGCCAGATCTGTCAGTATTTCCACTTAAAGAAATTATTCTATTGAATTGGGGGGGGGGGGGGAAGAGGGAATATTCCTGGATAGTCACAGACATTTCTAGAATTGTCCATCAAACTGCACCGTTAATAAGGTACGAGAAGCCTAAATTAGGAGCAATTATGGCTTCTATTCTGCTCACTAGACTGTATGGAAAAGCAGCAATTAGGTTTAATCAGTATTCGCAGGAAATCTGTATATCGTATGGACTCTTAACAGGGTGATGACCTGCCTTGTGCCATACGGGGAATTGTAATATTATAAAATGCAGGTAACAAAGAAAAATAAAAGACGCCCCTCCGATACCTGAGCTTAGGGACTCACTCATAATATACTTTATAGGAATGAAATATAACCGCAACAATACAAGGCTGATTTAGTAATCAATTCAGAGTCACATTTCATGGCAGCATAGAAATCAGTGCAGTCTGCATGAGAATTGATTCATAATCAGCCCGGTCGCATCAGCTTCTATGACAAAGAACAGCATTTTTTTGCTAAATGATTTCTGCCGACCCCTAAGCTTAGCTTCAGCCCAGATCCACTGAGCATGTGCAGTGCCACTGACACCCATAAGATGTCCAACAAGATCTTAAATGATTACGGCTATAGGGCTGCTGTACAGTATAAAAAAAATACAGCATTTTAGCTAGATTCTTTTCCAGGATTTAATTTGCACTTTTTGTCTGTGTCCGGTACTATGTTGTGTGTAGCCCCATGGTCCTAGAGGAACGTTGTTTCATTCCACTGTGTACTATACAAATGTATACGGATGAAATGACAATAAACTCACTCTTGACTCTCGAACTGTTAGTATGACGTAGAGAGGGATATTCTCAGGAAATTTGCAATTGGTTTTCATCATTTATTATTTGCGGTTTTTGAGTTATTTCGCTTTTTATTCAGCACCTCTCCAGTTTGCCGTTTCAGAACTCTGATTGCTAGGGTCCAAATAACCCTAGCAACCATGCATTGATCTGATTTAAGAGACTGGACTATGAATAGGAGAGGCCTGAACAGAAAGAGGAGTAATAAAAAGTAGCAATAACAATACATGTGTAGCCTTACAGAAGAAGAAGAAGAAGTCAAATAATTCAAAAACTATAAAAAAATAAATAATGAAGACCAATTGAAAAGATTCTTCGAATTGGCCATTCGATAACATACTAAAAGTTAACTTAAGGGCAGAGACACGCTGCAATTCGGGGAGATTAGTCGCTTCTTCGGAGTTACTAATCTCCCCAAACTGCCTCCCAAACTAGAATGGAAATCCCTGGCGGGATGGCACTCGGATCTCTTCATTTTCCGAAGTCGCCCCGAATTTTCCTCGTGAGGCAACTTCAGAAAATGAAGCGGGGCAACTAATCTCCCCGAATCTAAGGGTTAGTCCACATGAGGAGATTCGGGGAGATTTAGTCGCCTGGCGACTGACTAATCGCCTCTTCTTATGGGCGACAATCTCCCCGAACATGGCTTCCCATCCGCTATAATGAAAACGTGCATGCGGTGCTTCGTTTGCGATGCTTCGTTTTCCAAAGTCGCCCCGTGTGCTTTAGCGCATGCGACTTTTCATGATAGCAGATGGGAAGACACGCGAAGGCAGTTCGGGGAGATTGTCGCCCAGAAGAAGAGGCGATTAGACGCCAGGCGACTAAATCTCCCTCAATCTCCTCGTGTGGACGAACCCTAAAGGTGAACCACCCCTTTAATCCGAAGGTATTTTTTTCCCCAGCCGTGAAGCTGAAAGGCCAGGTCGTAATAGAGATCATCACCATTAGGCTCCAATGACTTCAGCATCTTGGAATGTGTTATTGCACTTCAGATGATCCTCAGGACTTTGGATTAAAGGGGAAGATAAAGTGCAGGGTGGGAGGATATAACTGAAACAGATACATTGCAGGGCTGCCCCTCACAAGAGTAAAGGTTGAACTATAAACGTATATTGTGTATATAAATAGCCCCAATGTTAATCGCTTGCTGAACTTGAAACCCAGAGACGAAGATCCGTCTGCAAGTGATTATAAGTGACAGATACAGTCCCTGCGAGCAAGCAGATACGTGCGCCCGAATTTAACTCCGTCACCGACGAAAAAAAGAACAACACTCTGCGTGTTCCGAAGCGATCGTCATGAAGTCGAGGCTTTATTAACTCTTAGTATGACGTAGAGAGGGATATTCTGAGACAATTTGCAGTTGGATTTCATTTTTTATTATTTGTGGTTTTCCAGTTATTTAGCAGTTTATTCAGCAGCTCTGCAGTTTGCAATTGTTGCTGGGGTCCAGACCATCCTAGCAACCATGCGTTCATACGATGAAGGGACTGGAATATGAATAGTAGATGGGCTAAATAGAAAGATCAGTAATAAAAAGTAGCAATAACCATATATTTGTAGCCTTACAGAGCATTTGTTTTTAGATGGGGAGAGTGACACACCATTTAAAAGCGGCAAATAATTCAAACAATATAAAAAAATAAATAATTAAGATCATTAGAAAAGTTGCTTAGAATTAGCCATTCTATAACATACTTATATGGGATTCGGGGAGATTTCTTCCATCTGGCGACTAATCGCCTCGTCTTCTGAGCGACTATCTCCCCGAACTGCCTCAGCGTGTTTTCCCATAGGTTACAATGAAAAGTCGCCTGCGCTAATGCACACGCGGCGATGCGTTTTCTATAGTCGCCCAAAGTTGCCTCACTGAGGCAGTTCGGGGAGATTGACTTTGAACCACCCTTTTGAAGGGGTTGTTCATAGTAAGAATGCACCTAATCCACTATTTCGGATTCGGCCGAACCCCCAAATTCTTCGTGAAAGAGTCGACCAAATACTGGACCGAACCCTAATTTGCAAATTAGGGGTGGGAAGGGGACACTTTAATGCCTTGTTTTGTGACAAAAAGTCATACGATTTCCCTCTCGCCCCTAATTTGCATATTAAAATCAGGATTTGGATTCGGTCCGGCCGGGCAGAAGGATTCGCCCAAATCGGAATCCTGCTGAATCCCGAACCGAATCCTGGATTCAGTGCATCCCTAGTTCATAGTGATGTGGAGGCCGGCCCAGAATCCCGTGGGTCGGTTGGGTTTGGGCCGGCTGCGGCATCAAGTCTTCGGGTCGTGGGCAGGTTCGGATGGATCGGTTCCTGCTGGTCTCCCTGCCCAAAACACTTCCGGCTCCTCCATTTATACATTTGAATCTCCCTGCCCCTTTTGTGACGTCACTGCGGTGCCGGGTCGGGTGCAGGTCCAGAAAATCTGGTCCTGGGGTTATTTATCAAAGTTCTCGAATGAACTCACATCTCTTATGATTTTAGTTTGGGTTCGGTGGTTCCTTCCACTCCCGCGAACTCTTTCGGCTCCTCCATTTATAGATTCGGCCCTTTCGTGACGTTGGGGGCGGGTGCTGGCATTTAAATGGAGGAGGCAAGCCGGGTCGGGTGCGGGTCAAGAAAATCTGGACCTGCACATCATTGGTTGTTCACCTTCCAACGCTTTTTTCAGTTTTGTTGTTTTTCAGACAGTTCGCCAGAAATAACGACTTTTCCCAATAACTTTCTATTTTCTATGTGTGACCGTTTTTCTGATATTAAAGTGTAAAGTGTCATTTTTCACCCTCTAAAGCAGCTCTGGGAGGGGGGGTCGGTGACCCTGTAAACTGATCTAAATTGATACATTTAGTTGATACATTTGTCCCTGCTGAGCAGAATCCTTGAGTTTCATTAAAGGCCTGCGTTACAATCGATACAATAGTTGCTGATATTCCAGAGATGCTGCTGAGAAATGGATCAACTTAATGTTACAAAATTATACAGTTTAGCGTTTGAATTATTCAGCTGTCAGACTCAAACACCAGAGACAGGAACATTCAACTTTAGAATGTCCAATTCTAAGCAACTTTTTAATTGGCCTTCATTATTTCATTTTTTTTTATAATTTTTGAATTATTTGTCTTCGTCTGACTCTCTGCAGCTTTCAAATGGGGGTCACTGACCCCATCTGATAACAAATGCTCTGCAAGGCTACACATGTATTGTTATTGCTACTTTTTATTTCTCATCTTTCCATTCAGGCCTCTCCTATTCATATTCCAGTCTCTTAATCACATCAACAACACATGGTTGCTAGGGTAATTTGGACCCTAGCAACCAGACGGCAGAAACTGCAAACTAGGGAGCTGCTGAATAAAATAAGTCAAAAAGCACAGATAATAAAAAATGGAAACCAATTAAAATTGTCTAAGAATATCCCTCTTTACATCATACTTAAGGTTAATTTAAAGGTGAATAACCCCTTTAAACTTTTGAAAACATGGAAAAAGTAACTGAAAAAAAAAGTCTTTATTTCGGGGGAACAATCTATCAAACTCTCCAAACGAAACGACACCTCCGCATTTCAATAACGGATAGCATGTTAGCAACTTTTCAATTGGTCTTTTAAATGTTTTGCTAATCTCTTCCGCCAGACTAACAGCAGTAACCACAAAAAAAAAAACAAAAACAAACATAGAGGTATGGAACCTGTTATCCAGGCTTCCCTGATTCCGTAATTTGGATCTTCATACCTTAAATCTCCTAGAAAATCATGTAAACATGAAATAAACCCAATAGGCTGGTTTTGCTTCCAATAAGGATAGTGACAGGTATATCTTAGTTTGGATCTAGTACAGGTATGGGACCGGTTATCAAGAATGCTCGGGACCTGGGCTTTCCGGATAACGGATCTTTCTGTAATGTGGATCTTCAAACCTTAAGTCTACTAGAATATCATGTAAACATGAAATAAACCCAATAGGCTGGTCTTGCCCCCAATAAGGATTAATTATATCTTAGTTGGGATCAAGTACAAGTTACTGTTTTATTATTACACAGAAAAAGGAAATCCTTTTTAAAAATTTGGATTATTTGATTATAATGGGAGAGGACCTTCCAGTAATTCAGAGCTTTCTGGATAATGGGTTTCCGGTTAACGGATCCCATACATGTACTTTTTATTCAGTCTCTCTCCTTTTCATCTTGCAGTCTCTCCATGAAGTCCCTGCTGGTTGCTGGGGTAAGCTGGAGCCTAGCAACCAGATAGCTGCTGAAATTGCCAACTGATCTTTTGGTCGGGGGTTTCCAGCAGATGGTAGAGTGTAAGCTCACTGTGTCCCTGAAAACAATAATATGTTTGCTGCAGAAGCAAGCTCAATACAATGCACAACTACAGCATCACCAACACAATTCCAGAAAGAAAAAGCTCAGCCAGAAGCACATTTACTGCTTGTTCAGCACTTCAATGGGACAATTAAGGTGCTACTATAGAAAACTGCAGAGCATCTCTCCAAAAACAGTATCGGTGGACTTTGCTTTTGGTTAACAGGCTAACAGACAACACAAGGCTAATTACGGATGAATTCAGATTTGCCTTACATAGCAGCATAGAAACCTGGGCAGTCTGCATTAAAATGGATTAATAATCAGCCCTGTAGCACTGACTTCTATGATAGATAAAGCTCAGCAGCAGCCCAGAGCCCACTGAGCATGTGCAGTGCCACCGACACACATAACGAGATGGGGAGCAGTCAGGGACAACGGTGAAGGCCTGGATCATGACTTATAGAGCTGCTGAACCTCCGGGCTGGTGCAGTCAATTCAGTACAGGTATGGGACCTGTTATCCAGAATGCTCAGGACCTGGGGCGTTTCAGATAAAGGATCTTTCTGTAATTTGGATCATTATACCTTAAGTCTACTAGAAAATCGTGCAACAACATTAAAGAAGGAAAGGCTAAAACTAAGTAAGCTTTATCAGAAAGGTCTATATGAATACACCAGTAAACACTCAAAGTAATGCTGCTCTGAGTCCTCTGTCAAAAGAAACAGCACATTTCTTTCCTTCTTTTGTGTACTCATGGGCTTCTGTATCAGACTTCCTGTTTTCAGCTTAAACCTCCAGGGCTAGGGCTTGAGCATGCTCAGTTTGCTCCTCTCCCCCTCCCTGCTGTAATCTGAGCTCAGAGCTATGAGTGAGCAGGGAGAGATCCAAGTAGGAAGTGATGTCACACCAAGCTAATATGGCAGTTGCTATCCTAAACATACAGGGAGCCTCTAGAGCTTTTTACTCCGGTACAGTTAAACATTCTACAGAATAAATATAGCATGCTAGCTTGCACTATTGAAGCTAATCTATTGGCAATAAACTGCCTCTGTAGCTTTCCTTCTCCTTTAAATAAACCCAATGGGCTGGTATAAAGATTAATATTTATATTATATATCTTAGTTTGGATCATTTACCAGGTACTTTTGTATTATTACAGAGAAAGAGGGAATCATTTTTAAAAATTTGGATAAAATGGAGTCTATGGGATACAGCCTTTCTGTAATTCGGAACTTTCTGAATAATGAATTCCATACCTGTACATATATTTCCCCCCCCCCCAATTTAAGGTTTTAGTTATCCTTTAAAAAGAACTGCACACAAGGATATTTTGATCACCTTTATGTGGGGAAAGATGCAAATCGGATTAGAATAATTGCTCAAAAGACACTTTGGGGCAGATTTATTAATGACCGAGTTGTGTTTTCCACGAACATTTGAGTTTTTGAGGTCAAAAAAAAAAAAAAAACATATAGAATTTTTTGAGATCTCCTGACCCTGGAAATAGATTGAATGCAAAAATCAGCTAAAACCTGTCAAGGCCATGTCAGAGGTCCCTTGAACCATTTGAAGCTGTTAATAGCCTTCATGTTGTTCCAGTTTTTTTTAGGGATGCACCGAATCCAGGATTCGGTTCGGGATTCAGCCTTTTTCAGCAGGATTCGGCCGAATCCTTCTGCCCGGCCGAACCAAATCCTAATTTGCATATGCAAATTAGGGGCAGGGAGGGAAATTGCGTGACTTTTTGTCAGAAAACAAGGAAGTAAAAAATTTTTCCCCTTCCCACCCCTAATTTGCATATACAAATTAGGGTTCGGATTCGGTTCGGTATTCGAATCCAAAAAAGTGGATTCGGTGCATCCCTAGTTTCCCCCCCCCCCCCGAAGGGTTTTGCCTGAAAACTCAAATTAAGTGATTCAAGTTTTTTCCAGTGGAAATCGTTCAATTCTAATTTTCGGGTTGTTAACCCCAAACTCGCTGATGTGGGTTTTTTCTCAAATTAGAATCTCGAGATGCGAGATTGTTCGAGGTATAAAAAAAAAAAAAACGCTAAATTTCGAAATGGGGTTATTGCAGGCAATTCACAAAGTGAACGGGTGTGGGGGGAAACCCTATCAAAGGTCGAATTTATGTGAATTTTTTTTTTTACTCTAATAAATTTGAGTATACTTGAATATATATATCTATATCTATATCTATATATATATATATATATATATATATATATATATATATATATATATATATATATATATATATATATACACACACACACACATATGTAGTCGAATACAACTGGAATAGAATGTCTAATAGTCCCGACCCGAAAATTCGAATCTAATTTGAATCGAGTTTACCCTCCGATAAAAACTCGAATGTCAGGAAGGCAATTAACATACAGTATTCAAATGGTTCAACCGAACTCTGCCATTGACTTGTAAATTCATTTCGCCGGGTTTTAGGTTGGGGGAATATTTCAATTAAAACAGTTTCCATGGTCTAGGTGTGATAAATCTCGCTTTTGAATTTAGAGATTGAAATTCGTATTTGTGAATTTTGACACCAAAAAAATTCGAATTTACTATTCGACAAAGTGTTTTGAAATTGAATAAAAATCTTCGATGAAGCTCCCATGTGTGCATGGGGAGAAAGGCTAAATTTATAGGGTTGGTTCTAGGGATGCACCGAATCCACTATTTTGGATTCGGCCGAACCCCCGAATCCTTAGCGAAAGATTCGGCGGAATCCCGACCCGAATCCGAACCCTAATTTGGGGAAGGGGAAAACATTTTTTACTTCCTTGTTTTCTGACAAAAAGTCACACTATTTCTCTCCCGCCCCTAATTTGCATATGCGAATTAGGATTCGGATTTGGTTCGGACGGCCCCCTCGGATTCGGCCGAATCCGAATCCTGCTAAAAAAGGCCGAATCCCGAACCGAATCCTGGATTCGGTGCATCCCTAGGTGGTTCATCTTTGAGTTAACTTTTAGTATATTCTAGAATATCCAATCTCTTCATTATTTATATTTTATAGTTGTTGAGTTATTGGCCCTTCTCTTTTGCCTCTTTCCAGCTTTCAAATGGGAGTCATTGACCCCATTTAAAAAAACAAATTCTCTGTAAGGCTACACATGTATAGTTATTGCATTTTTCATGCAGGCCTCTACTATTCCATAGTCCAGTCTCTTATTCAGACTAATGCATGGTTGCTAGGGTAATTTGGACCATGGCAACCCGATGGCTGAAATAATAAAAAAATGAAAACCAATTGCAAATTGTCTCCGAATATCCCTCTCTACATCATATTAAAAGTCAATTTAATAGTGAAGAACCCCTTTAAGCCCAACTTCTACTTTAAAAGCCAGGTTCTGTATTTTGGAAGAGCCGCTCTTACAGGTTCTTAAAGGTTCTAGAGTCACAACTGAAACCTGAAAATCTTAGGCCACATCTCAGCTTCCCCAAAAGACACATCGTTAGACCACAGCTTGCTTAATTGACTGGAACACCTATTAAACGAATCAAAGGCAAAGCGTTTTTGGAAAAAAAAAAAAAAAACCTTAAGTCTGATCAAGAGGAAGGAGACTATATGACATATAAAAAAAGGCCATTAAGTAAATCATTATCCCGATGTCTAGCAGCAATATTAAAATATCGGGTGGCCCTTACAGAGAATAAGAATTTATTTATAAAGGAACCTTTTGCCAGACAGGAAGTAAAGACTGTCAGAAGAGCAGCAGGAAATAGTGTCCCCCTGTGCAGTCACAGTAATGGTTCCGTGCCAGCTTTTCTATTTGATGAAAGGGTCCATTGAAAGGAACAATGCTTTCACGTTGTACCTTGGAGAAGAGTCGGTGGAGTTAAAACCCTTCGCTAATACATTTCATACCGCAGCCTACGGCTTATTCAATGCACAGAGGGACCACTTTGGCAAACACGAGCCCCAGACACAGCGCTTTAATTAAAAGAAAGACATAAAATATGCACGGGGAAATAAAGAGGGTTGCCTGTAGAAACGTTCTGCCACGTACTTAAGTACAAAATAAAATCAATTTACTAAGTAAATGCTCCAGTGCTTCCTTTAGATGCTGTTGTTTATGGGTGGTTTGTGCGGCAGAATATAGATTCGGAAGGTTATTATCAGAAAGGAATGGATGGCAGGCGTCCTAAACGAGATCAGCATTATTAGTCCTGCATAAAAATTGCAGAGAAAACACACAGATAAAACTTCCCTGCATAGATTTCCTTCCCCCTTTTCCCAGACGGAGCAAAAATAAATGCACCACAATGGCCCTGCTCATCCAAAACTGTACTGAAAAGGCCAAGCTGGGTCTCCAGTTTGGAGTTTCAGCCATCTGGTTGCTAGAGTCCAAATTTCCTTAGCAACCATGCATCGATTAGAATAAGATAGACAAAAATAGTGATAGAAGGTGCACACCCTAAAGTGAAATTACAGGGTGCTAATCCATAGGCGACTCCCCATAAGGGTCTCCAAATGAATTACAAAATAAAAATAATAGATAGATAAATGAATTTATTACAGAAAAGAAAAAAAAGAAATTATCCAAAAATAATATGCAAAAAAATCAAAAACTAAGGTGAGCCCAACGCGTTTCGACCTTTTGTGCGTTTATTTTGTGCCCCTGAGGCCTTTTATTACTTTTTGTTTATTTTGTGCCCCCGAGGAAGACCCTTAAGGTCGAAACGCGTTGGGCTGACCTTAGTTTTTGATTTTTTTGCATATTATTTTTGGATAATTTCTTTTTTGTAATAAATTCATTTGTTTTTCAAATCGGGTGTGTTTTTATTTTTTTAAAAGAATAAGAGACTGGAATATGAATAGGAGAGGGTCTGGATATTAAAGGGGTGGTTCAGCTTTAAGTTAACTTTTAAAATGTTATAGAATGATCAATTCTAAGCAACTTTTCAGTTGGTTCATTATTTATGATTTTTTTTAATGATTTGACTTGTTTTTCTGACCCAGCTTTCAAATGGGGGTCACTGACCTCATCCAAAAACAAATGCTCTGTAAGGCTACACATTTATTGTTATTGCTACTTTTTATAACTCATCTTTCTATTCAGGTCTCTCCTATTCCAGTCTCTGATTCAAATCGGTGCATGGTAGCTAGGATAATTTGCACCCTAGCAACCAGACTGTGGACATTGCAACCTGCTGAATAAAAAACTAAATAACTCAAAAGCCACAAATTATAAAAAATAAAACCAATTGCAAATTGTCTCAGAATATCACTCTCTACATCATACTAAAAAGGTGAGCATCTCCTTTAAGGCAAGCAATAAAAAGTAGCAATAGCAATACAATTTGTAGACTTAGAGAGCATTTGTTTTTTAGTTGGGGGTCAGTGACCCCCCCTCTCCCCACATTTAAAAGCTGGAAAGAGTCTGAAGAAAAAGACAATTCAAAAACTATACAAAATAAATTATGAAGACCAATGAAAAAGTTGCTTGAAGGGGTGGTTCACTTAAGATAACCTTTAGTCATAGAATGGCTAACTCTACGTAACTTTTCAATTGGTCTTCATTGTTTATAGGGATGCACCGAATCCACTTTTTTAAATTCGGCCGAACCCCCGAATCCTTCACGAAGGATTCGGCCGAATACCGAACCGAATCCGAACCCTAATTTGCATATGCAAATTAGGGGTGGGAAGGGGAAAACATTTTTTACTTCCTTGTTTTCTGACAAAAAGTCACGCAATTTCCCTCCCTGCACCTAATTTGCATATGCAAATTAGGATTCGGATTCGGTTCAGCCGGGCAGAAGGATTCGGTGCATCCCTAATTGTTTATTTTTCAGAGTTTTCGAATTATTTGCCTTCTTCTGCTGAATCTTTCCAGCTTTCAAATAGGGGGTCACTGGCCCCATCTAGAAACAAATGCTGTATAAGGCTATAAAAGTATTGTTATTGCTACATTCTACTATTCATCTTTCTAGTCAGACCCTCTCCTATTCATATTCCGGTCTCTTTTTCAAATCAATGCATGGTTGCTAGGGTAATTTGGACCCTAGCAACCAGATGTCTGACATTGCAAACTGAAGAGCTGCTGAATAAAAAGCGAAATAAACCAAACCCCACAAATAAAAACCAATTGCAGAATATCACTCTCTACATCATACTAAAAGTTAATTTGAAGGTGAACCACCCCTTTTAAAGGATAACTAAACCCTATAAATGAATGTGGCTAAAAATGCCAGACCTTATTGCACTGGCCTAAAGTTTGAGCTTGTCAATAGCAGCAATGATCCAGGACTTCCAACTTGTCACAGGGGGGTCACCATCTTGGAAAGTGTCTGTGACACTCACATGCTCAGTGGGCTCTGATTGGCTGTTGAGAAGCTAAGCTTAGGGCTCGTCACTAATTATCCATCAGAAAATGAGCTTCCCTGGCTGTAATATAAGCTGATGCTACAGGTTTGCTGATTATTAAATTCTGATGCTAATTGCACTGGTTTCTGTGCTGCCATGTAGTAATTATGTGTATTAATTACTAATCAGCCTTATATTGTGACATTTCTATTCTATATGTACTGTATATTGTGAGTGGGTTCCTAAGCTCAGTAAGTGACAGCAGCACAGAGCATGTGCAGTGAATCAGCAGAAAAGAAGATGGGGAGCTACTGGGGCATCTTTGGAGACACACATCTTTACTGCTTAAGGTCTGTGGTTGCCTTGGGCTGGTACAAAAGCCTAAAGCATATAATGTGGAACATGTCTAGCCTCCTTCTTTAGTAAGGCTTTAGTTCTTCTTTAACATGGGCTATTCTATAAAAGAGTCCTGCACGGAACCAATTTCTAAGACCCGAACCCGCAGCCCGCCAACCCAAACCGCAACTCGTATATTTACCCACTTTGATCCGCTACCCGACCTGGACCCGCAACTGCCTTATCCACAACCCGACCCGCTGACCACTATCAAACAGGAAGTGATGTTGCTGCAAACCGGAAGTGACATCATCAAAAATGAGCAGGGACAGAAACAAGTTTTGTAAAATATAGACAATAATATAACATAAGATAAGAAATTTAGATTTCTCATTTCTATCTATCTATCTATATCTATCTATATCTATCTATATCTATCTATATCTATCTATATCTATCTATATCTATCTATAGTATATACGTATATCTAGATCTATCTATCTATCTCTATCTATCTATCTCTATCTATCTATCTATCTATCTATCTATCTATCTATCTATCTCTCTATCTCTCTATCTCTCTATCTCTCTATCTCTCTATCTCTCTATCTATCTATCTATCTATCTATCTATCTATCTATCTATCTATCTATATCTATCTATATCTACAGTATATACGTATATCTATCTATATCTATCTATCTATATCTATCTATCTATATCTATCTATATCTACCGTATATACGTATATCTATCTATCTATCTATCTATCTACACATACATACATACATACATACACACACATATAAATAGAATTTACAGAGTGCAGCGAGCACCTTAATGTACACAATGTTACCGGTATTTATATTTATAGGATGGTTAAGTAACAATATTCACACCTGCTAAGGACAGACAGTCCCTTTTTTTTTTATTATACTCGTCAAGTCAAGGAAATGAGCTGATGTTCTGAGCAATGGGCTTATGTTCTTAGCAGCGCCTTAGTTATAAATACACTGTAGAAAAAAAAAAAAAAAAGGAAAAACAAAGTAGCACAGGAAGGCTAAATCCAACAACATTTGCTCATAGTCAGACAAAGGAATAGGTGAGGCTACTCAACAGCCAGAAGCCCTAGGGAAGAAAGTGCACCCAGCAAAGGTGTACCCACAGGTTGCCAGAATATTAGGGTTGCCCGTTAGCTCAACCGGACACCCAGACCTTTGCCCATAAATCTAGGCCTGCACATATACCAACAGGATCATGATACCCAGCATCATTATAAATATGCGAAGCATAATAATGGAAACCAATTGAAGTGGAAACTGTAGACTGCATTGGCTTCTATATACCCATGCACCACTTCCTGCGATTATTGTTGCGCTTGATGATCACAGATCCCTTTAAACAGTTAAAGAGCATGACATGCCATTTACAAAAGCCAAAGGACACACCTCACTGAAAAAGGAAACTCTGAAATGACTAAGCAATGGCAGGCAGCGGTTAGAACTCACACCAAGCAAAAGCCATTCTTATCTGGGCTAATAAATGAATTCACTTGTCGGTGCCTGTTGGGGTTTTATATTCTCCAGGAACTTGGTGCTTTGCATCTAGATTTGTTTTGGTTTCACTCATTCAGTTATACCAAAGCAAGTATCAAAGCAAAATGCTTACCCCATCGGGGTGCGGGTTATTGGAACCCACACACTGGCCAGAAAATGCCCCAAGCAAGGGCTATGACGTAGGGATGCACAAAATACAGGATTTGGTTCGGGAATCCACGTGCCTGGCTAAGTCGAATCAGAAAAACCACGTGACTTTACAGATCAGGGTTCGGATTCAGTTTGCTATTCGGCCGAAACTTTTTCAGAAAAGATCTGGGATTTGGCCGAATCCGATCCCATACCGGTCACAGTGGGCGTTAAAATAAGCCCTGGCATTCCAAACACACAGACTCCAACTAGCACACTAAATTGTAAATTTCTATGGCATCTTACAACAGCCCCTGTGGCATTTGCCAGAACCCATAGATTGCCAGTCCGGGCCTGCAACCACATAACGATAATAAAACATACATTATATAAGGTATCCCACCATAGAGACCCAGTATATATAAGGGAGGGAGTGTATCCCACCATAGAGACACAGTATATATAAGGGAGGGGAGTGTATCCCAACAAAGAGACACAGTATATATAAGGGAGGGGAGTGTATCCCACTATAGAGACACAGTATATATAAGGGAGGGGAGTGTATCCCACTATAGAGACACAGTATATAAGGGAGGGAGTATATCCAACTATAGAGACACAGTATATATAAGGGAGGGAGTGCATCCGACTATAGAGACACAGTATATATAAGAGAGGGAGTGTATCCCACTATAGAGACACAGTATATAAGGGAGGGAGTATATCCAACCATAGAGACACAGTATATATAAGGGAGGGAGTGTATCCCACTATAGAGACAGTATATATAAGGAAGGGGGTGTATCCCACTATAGAGACACAGTATATATAAGGGAGGGAATGTATCCCACTATAGAGACACAGTATATATAAGGGAGGGAGTGTATCCCACTATAGAGACACAGTATATATATAAGGGAGGGAGTGTATCCCACTATAGAGACACAATATATATAAGGGAGGGAGTGTATCCCACTATAGAGACACAGTATATATAAGGGAGGGGGTGTATCCCACCATAGAGACACAGTATATATAAGGGAGGGAGTGTATCCCACTATAGAGAAACAATATATATATATATAAGGAGGGAGTGTATCCCACTATAGAGACACAATATATATAAGGGAGGGGGTGTATCCCACTATAGAGACACAGTATATATAAGGGAGGGATTGTATCCCACTATAGAGACACAGTATATATAAGGGAGGGAGTGTATCCCACTATAGAGACACAATATATATAAGGGAGGGGGTGTATCCCACTATAGAGACACAGTATATATAAGGGAGGGGGTGTATCCCACTATAGAGACACAATATATATAAGGGAGGGGGTGTATCCCACTATAGAGACACAGTATATATAAGGGAGGGAGTGTATCCCACTATAGAGACACAATATATATAAGGGAGGGGGTGTATCCCACTATAGAGACACAGTATATATAAGGGAGGGGGTGTATCCCACTATAGAGACACAGTATATATAAGGGAGGGGGTGTATCCCACTATAGAGACACAATATATATAAGGGAGGGGGTGTATCCCACTATAGAGACACAGTATATATAAGGGAGGGAGTGTATCCCACTATAGAGACACAATATATATAAGGGAGGGGGTGTATCCCACTATAGAGACACAGTATATATAAGGGAGGGGTGTATCCCACTATAGAGACACAGTATATATAAGGGAGGGAGTGTATCCCACTATAGAGACACAGTATATATAAGGGAGGGGGTGTATCCCACTATAGAGACACAGTATATATAAGGGAGGGGTGTATCCCACTATAGAGACACAGTATATATAAGGGAGGGGGTGTATCCCACTATAGAGACACAGTATATATAAGGGAGGGGGTGTATCCCACTATAGAGACACAGTATATATAAGGGAGGGGGTGTATCCCACTATAGAGACACAGTATATATAAGGGAGGGGGTGTATCCCACTATAGAGACACAGTATATATAAGGGAGGGGTGTATCCCACTATAGAGACACAATATATATAAGGGAGGGGGTGTATCCCACTATAGAGACACAGTATATATAAGGGAGGGGTGTATCCCACTATAGAGACACAATATATATAAGGGAGGGGGTGTATCCCACTATAGAGACACAGTATATATAAGGGAGGGGTGTATCCCACTATAGAGACACAGTATATATCAGGGAGGGGTGTATCCCACTATAGAGACACAATATATATAAGGGAGGGGGTGTATCCCACTATAGAGACACAGTATATATAAGGGAGGGGTGTATCCCACTATAGAGACACAGTATATATAAGGGAGGGGGTGTATCCCACTATAGAGACACAGTATATATAAGGGAGGGGTGTATCCCACTATAGAGACACAGTATATATAAGGGAGGGAGTGTATCCCACTATAGAGACACAGTATATATAAGGGAGGGAGTGTATCCCACTATAGAGACACAGTATATATAAGGGAGGTGGTGTATCCCACTATAGAGACAGTATATATAAGGGAGGGGAGTGTATCCCACTATAGAGACACAGTAGGGAGGGGGTGTATCCCACTATAGAGACACAGTATATATAAGGGAGGGGGTGTATCCCACTATAGAGACACAGTATATATAAGGGAGGGGGTGTATCCCACTATAGAGACACAGTATATATAAGGGAGGGGAGTGTATCCCAACAAAGAGACACAGTATATATAAGGGAGGGGAGTGTATCCCACTATAGAGACACAGTATATATAAGGGAGGGGAGTGTATCCCACTATAGAGACACAGTATATAAGGGAGGGAGTATATCCAACTATAGAGACACAGTATATATAAGGGAGGGAGTGCATCCGACTATAGAGACACAGTATATATAAGAGAGGGAGTGTATCCCACTATAGAGACACAGTATATAAGGGAGGGAGTATATCCAACCATAGAGACACAGTATATATAAGGGAGGGAGTGTATCCCACTATAGAGACAGTATATATAAGGAAGGGGGTGTATCCCACTATAGAGACACAGTATATATAAGGGAGGGAATGTATCCCACTATAGAGACACAGTATATATAAGGGAGGGAGTGTATCCCACTATAGAGACACAGTATATATATAAGGGAGGGAGTGTATCCCACTATAGAGACACAATATATATAAGGGAGGGAGTGTATCCCACTATAGAGACACAGTATATATAAGGGAGGGGGTGTATCCCACCATAGAGACACAGTATATATAAGGGAGGGAGTGTATCCCACTATAGAGAAACAATATATATATATATAAGGAGGGAGTGTATCCCACTATAGAGACACAATATATATAAGGGAGGGGGTGTATCCCACTATAGAGACACAGTATATATAAGGGAGGGATTGTATCCCACTATAGAGACACAGTATATATAAGGGAGGGAGTGTATCCCACTATAGAGACACAATATATATAAGGGAGGGGGTGTATCCCACTATAGAGACACAGTATATATAAGGGAGGGGGTGTATCCCACTATAGAGACACAATATATATAAGGGAGGGGGTGTATCCCACTATAGAGACACAGTATATATAAGGGAGGGAGTGTATCCCACTATAGAGACACAATATATATAAGGGAGGGGGTGTATCCCACTATAGAGACACAGTATATATAAGGGAGGGGGTGTATCCCACTATAGAGACACAGTATATATAAGGGAGGGGGTGTATCCCACTATAGAGACACAATATATATAAGGGAGGGGGTGTATCCCACTATAGAGACACAGTATATATAAGGGAGGGAGTGTATCCCACTATAGAGACACAATATATATAAGGGAGGGGGTGTATCCCACTATAGAGACACAGTATATATAAGGGAGGGGTGTATCCCACTATAGAGACACAGTATATATAAGGGAGGGAGTGTATCCCACTATAGAGACACAGTATATATAAGGGAGGGGGTGTATCCCACTATAGAGACACAATATATATAAGGGAGGGGGTGTATCCCACTATAGAGACACAGTATAGAGAAGAGAAGGACTTCCCCAACACTGACAGAATAAACACAGGAGCCAATGGTTGGGCCCCTATAACACTGGTATCTGCCCCAGACCAGCCATGAGGAACTACTTACCCCAAGTACGAATTCTTTCACCTCGTCCAGGTCTCCATTCTTCAGGGCCCACATGAACTCCTTGTCACCCATAGCAGGAGGAGAATAGGGAGGCGAGAGCAGGAAGGAGCGGGCCTGGGACTTATCTCTTTCCACTTCCCCCACACACACAACGCCAAGCCTGAGATTCCGGAATGTGACTGCGCATGCGCGCCAGCAATCGTAGCGTCAGAACGCACTAACGTCCATCACGTGATGCTGGCAGAACAGGGAAAGATGGCGCTCAGGGGAATGTTTGCTTATTTACTCACAGCCGGGGAGATCCCGCTATAATGCAGTATTGCTTCTCCCTGAGGTCGTGGTAGTTGTAGGGAACAAGTATATTTTACTCCCTCATAACACGAATGACGCAGCACTAATGGTATGATCCTGTGTGACTCAGACAGAATTGTTCTTTCTGACAGGGGCTGCTGGGAGTTGTAGTAAATGGCAGTTTTGGGGGGCGCTGTATTGACTACCTGCGCCTTGATAAGGATTTGAAGAATTAGATGGATATCTGGATCCTGTCACAGGAATAGAGATTAAATAATGATGAGTCGGAGCTTAGGAAATAGGCAAGTTTGGGGTTTAGGATGAGTATTAGGGAGTATGTGAAGAGCGGGAGGAGTGAGAATAAGAGGCTGAAATAACCTAAGATGTTCTGTCACCATATAAAGGCACAAGGCTGCAGGCTGAGTTATACAGGGAACTCTGAGTATCACTCATGTATTATAAGGGATAATGTACCCCCTACTGTAAATGATAAGGATATTAGAAGTCACTGAGGGGTTGTTCTGTGACCATATAAAGGCACAAGGCTGCAGGCTGAGTTATACAGGGAACTCTGAGTATCACTCATGTATTATAAGGGATAATGTACCCCCTACTGTAAATGATAAGGATATTAGAAGTCACTGAGGGGTTGTTCTGTGACCATACAAAGGCACAAGGCTGCAGGCTGAGTTATACAGGGAACTCTGAGTATCACTCATGTATTATAAGGGATAATGTACCCCCGACTGTAAATGATAAGGATATTAGAAGTCACTGAGGGGTT
This sequence comes from Xenopus petersii, assembly GCA_038501925.1. NCBI lineage: Eukaryota > Metazoa > Chordata > Amphibia > Anura > Pipidae > Xenopus > Xenopus petersii. The sequence continues at coordinate 5,036,605 of CM076676.1, read as the reverse complement.
GTTCTGTGACCATATAAAGGCACAAGGCTGCAGGCTGCGTTATACAGGGAACTCTGAGTATCACCCATGTATTATAAGGGATAATGTACCCCCTACTGTAAATGATAAGGATATTAGAAGTCACTGAGGGGTTGTTCTGTGACCATATAAAGGCACAAGGCTGCAGGCTGAGTTATACAGGGAACTCTGAGTATCACTCGTATTATAAGGGATAATGTACCCCCTACTGTAAATGATAAGGATATTAGAAGTCACTGAGGGGTTGTTCTGTGACCATATAAAGGCACAAGGCTGCAGGCTGAGTTATACAGGGAACTCTGAGTATCACTCATGTATTATAAGGGATAATGTACCCCCTACTGTAAATGATAAGGATATTAGAAGTCACTGAGGGGTTGTTCTGTGACCATATAAAGACACAAGGCTGCAGGCTGAGTTATACAGGGAACTCTGAGTATCACTCATGTATTATAAGGGATAATGTACCCCCTACTGTAAATGATAAGGATATTAGAAGTCACTGAGGGCTTGTTCTGTGACCATATAAAGGCACAAGGCTGCAGGCTGAGTTATACAGGGAACTCTGAGTATCACTCATGTATTATAAGGGATAACCCCCTACTTAAATGATAAGGATATTAAAAGTCACTGAGAGGTTCTGTGACATATTCAGAGTTGACTTAATATTCTCATATTTTACAAGAAGGGTGTACAAGAAGTGTGCTCTTTCATCCCTTCATGCTCTAGCACTTGCATCTCAAGAGTTAACTAAATGACCCCTTGTGTGCGCCATTGGCTTCATTCAGTGGGGTTATGAGTGGTAACCCAATTTTTCTCTTGTCATGGTATCCCAAAAATTTCTTATGGTCTCTGACCAGCATTTTCATACATGCCCCTAGGCAAGATGGCCTATTAATTGTAAGCTGTGTGGTACCGATCCGTAGCTCTCATTGTTTCCTTTGTAATGTATTTGTGGTCCCTATGGTAACGGTCTTCCTGAACAGTGTGAGTTTCCTGTTCTAACACCTTCCCTGCTACCATCAGGTCTCTTCTAAAACTCCCTGCCAAATCCATTTGAACGGATTATTGCATTAAGTAAACTCTCAGCTACAGAGAAAATCGGAACAATTCATGCGAGAACCTAAAGTACCGACACACTCCACTAAATGCCTGTTACCCAGCTTGATCCCCTGAAAAAACGGGAGACTCTCTGCTGCCAAAAAAAGACCTCTTACCTGCACACGGATCTGGGAGAAATTGCTTAAATCCGTGTGACTGTAAAATAGGCACTACTGCTATAATACATAATCCACCCAAGAGCCACTGCGAGAAACTTCACATTTACAAGTTCAATATGAATGAATATAACCCCCCCAAAAAAATTATTTTGGTGTATAGTCATTGTCACATTTATTACCTACTGCTTCCGATCCCATTTTCTGCAGGGAAAACCCTTCCAACACTTTCCTCTTGTCTCTGTCTCTATGGGGAAAATTTATCAAAGAGTGAAGTTCCGCCACTAGAGTGAAATTCCGCAGCTCTCAATTCATTTCTATGGGATTTTGAAAGGCGTATTTATCAATGGGTGAAAGTTCACCCTTTGATAAATACGCCTATAAAAATCCCATAGAAATGAATTGAGAGTGGCGGAATTTCACTCTAGTGGCGGAACTTCACTATTAACTTCACTCTTTGATAAATATACACCTATATATAAGGTACCTGTCTAGTGCTTCCAATCCCTATTTCTGTAGGGAAATGAGAGAGAGCAGACAGTAACCCTTCCAACACTTTCCTCTTGTCTCTATATATTAGGTACCTATCTAGTGTTACCAATCCCTATTTCTGTAGGGAAATGAGAGAGAGCAGACAGTAACCCTTCCAACACTTTCCTCTTGTCTCTATATATTAGGTACCTATCTAGTGTTACCAATCCCTATTTCTGTAGGGAAATGAGAGAGAGCAGACAGTAACCCTTCCAACACTTTCCTCTTGTCTCTATATATTAGGTACCTATCTAGTGTTACCAATCCCTATTTCTGTAGGGAAATGAGAGAGAGCAGACAGTAACCCTTCCAACACTTTCCTCTTGTCTCTATATATTAGGTACCTATCTAGTGTTACCAATCCCTATTTCTGTAGGGAAATGAGAGAGAGCAGACAGTAACCCTTCCAAAACTTTCCTCTTGTCTCTGTCTGTCACGGTCGGCATCCTAAACCAGAACTAATGCCAAGCTCCCTGGTCTCGGCTCGGCTTCACCAGTTAGTGGCTTTGGGAGGAGCCCTCAGCATACTCAGATGCCACCTGGACTTTTCGAGAGGAGCAAGGCGAGGAGTTCTGGCAAGCAAAGGGGCACGACTGTAGTAAAACAAAGTCTTTGGACAGAAGATCGCAGTACAAGGCGTTAGGCAAAGGAGTAGTCAGAACAGGCCGGGTCGAGGCAGGCAGAGAGTAAACGTAGTCAGGCAGGCAAGGGTCAAACCAGGAAGTCAATCAGAGGGTTAATCAGAAGCGGTGGTCAATAAACAGGCAAGGGTCAGAATCCAGAAGTCAGAATGGTCAAATAACCAGGCAGGGGTCTAAACAGGAATCAGACAGGTTTCAGAATAAACAGCACAAAAGCACCAGGAATTAATCCTATCATGGGCAAATTCCCACAGCCCTAATGGGCTTTAACTACAGATTAAATTGCGTGCCCTTGCGCGCTGACGTCACTACGTCAGCGCACCTGTGCCTTTAAGAAACCCCAGAGCGCGCTGCGCGCGCCCTAGGATGCCAGCGCCTGCGGCCTGCATGAAGCCGCTTGTCGAGACGGGCGTCCCCGCCGAGGGGGCGACAGGCATCCCTGTTGTCCCCCCTAGACCACCAGGTATGTTCGTTACACTGTCTCTATATAATAGGTACTTATCTAGTGCTACCAATCCCTATTCACACTCTTTGGAACCATAAATATAAGAGGACAGTGTGGGATAGAAGTGCCACAATTTCCAGCAATTTTGGAGAGCAAGCTTTTGGTGGTGACCTTGAATTCTATGCACATTACAAGATGAGATTGCGCGGTGAGGCGACTTGGTGTCAGGGAAAATGCTGATAATGATGGATGCTGACTGCAGATTTCAGAGAATCTCAGATGTTTTGCATTCAAGCCATTCCTCTCCTGTGTGACAAGCATCAAGTCACGAGCTGCTCGTAGCTGTTTGAAAGATTCAACTGAATTTTCTGTTTGGGGAGAGACATATAAAGGACCTATAAAGGCATACTTCCAGTTTTAATTGTAAAAGGGGGGCAATTCAAAATAACCTAGAATTAAGATAAAATATTATACAGAGAAGTTTATGTAACTACTGTAACTACTGGAGCAGGTTTGTGGGCCAAAGACATTCCTTGTAAGGCTGCATTGGACCCTTGGGTGCCGGAAAGCAAATATTCAGTTTTATGGGAGATTGATCAGGTTTAGCTTTAAGGCTTAGAAGGAAGTGCCAAAATCAGAGTAGTTCCATCGGCTTAATTGTATTAGGGATGCAACGAATCCAGGATTCGGATTCGGCCGAATCCTTCTGCCCAGCAGAACCAAATCTGAATCCTAATTTGCATATGCAAATTAGGGCGGGAGGGAAATCACATGTATTTTTGTCACAAAACAAGGAAGTAAAATAATCTTTCCCATTCCCACCAATAATTTGCATATGCAAATTAGGATTCAGTTCAGTATGCGGCTGAATCTTTCACAAAGGATTCGGGGGTTCGGCTGAATCCAAAATAGTGGATTTGGTGCATCCCTAATTTGTATCATTGATGAAAATATATGACATTTCTTATTAATACATGACTTAACCATCCCCCTAGCAGTGGCAAGTCTTCTTCCCTTAGCATACCACCAACTGTGGGACCTGCTGTCTTCTGGAGACCAAGAAGCAGTGTCGGACTGGCCAATAGGGATACTGGAGAAAGTCTGATACATATTGAGAGCTAAGGTATGTGCATTACATGTGTTTTTTGGAGGCCCTTGAATCAAGGTTTTCTAATGGACCCCAGACGCCCCAGTCTCAGAAGAGACATCATCTGGAATGTGAGAAGACAAATGGGCCAGCTGAAATCACATTAAGAAAGAGAGATCATTATTGTTTGCCAGACCCCGAACCATCACATAATCAATCACCCACTCTGCACAAGATATTTTCATCATCTCTGACTCTGCAAGGTCACATCCTACAGGTAGTACTGAACGTTAGTGGACCAGCAATTATCAGATGAAACCACTTGATCACCTTCAAAGTCAATGGGATTCTCTTGCTTTGACTCTCAGCCATTTCAATGGCTGCTATTTAGAAAGATTTATATAATAAGATAAATAGTCCTGAAAAGTGGTATTTTGGCAGTTTGTGCAGAAATCAAGCCCAGTCCAATTAACTCCAGCCTTATATTTGCCCATTACACCATTAATGACAGCTTCCTCACATTACACGGCTCAATTTGCGAGATGAGCTGTTTCTCGAACGTTTCTGCAAATTTCAAATATGAAATGTCTTCCCGGGACCTGATTAAATTTTCCCCTCAGATAAATGCAAAAAGTCGCAGCCTTCCTAGACTGTCACTGCTATGCCAAGCGAGACATTTGCATGTGGCGTTTCGTAATTAAGAATGATATTTAAGTGCTAAATTACAAGGAATCATTTGATGGGGTTGTCACAGTAGAACATGCCGTTATAATAGGCTGATATTGAAATAATGTCTTAAAATAAGAGATTGTTAATAAAAGAAGAAACCCGAGGTTCAGTGCTTGCATTAGACATGAGAGCTGGCACACAAAGTGGTACATAATGGCACCCCTTAAAAAATGGCATGGAGTGTTGACTGCATCTCTCATGAGTACAATGGAGCTCTGTAGGCAGATGATGAATATAGGGCTCCTCAGTGCCATGTGTCCAAACAGGCTTCATAACTAGGGGCTTTCTATGAGATGCCCAAATGTTGTCCACCCCCTGTCTTTTTGTAGCACTAGGACATTCTAGGGGGGGGGATCCTCCAACAAGGAGCCTAAATGCTTTCTCTGTTTATGGATGCTTAACACTGTACATTCAAGATCCTCCAACGAAGAGCCTAAATGCTTTCTCCAATTATGGATACTTAACATACTATACATATAGGATCATCCAACGAGGAGCCTAAATGTTTTCTCCAACTATCAATGTTTTTAACATACATACAGCATCCTCCAATGAGGATCCTGAATGCTTTCTCCAGCTTTGTATCTTTAATGATTATATAGGGTCCTTCAATCAGTACCCCATTACTCCAATTAAAGATCCCTACACTCAAGATCCTATATGCATTCTCTGCCTGTAGATGTTTAACATGCTCCAGCCAGGATCCTGAATGCTTTCTCCAGCTCTGGTTCTTTCATGATTATATAGAGTCCTTTAATCAGGATCTTCAAACCTCCAACTATGAATGTGTATTTTTTCTTATTCATGGACTTTTTCAATCAGGATCCTAAATGCTTTCTCCAGCTCTGGAACTTGACAGTTATACAGGGTTCTTCAATCAGGATCCTGAAGCCTTCAACTATGACCATGTATTGTTTGTTTATACATGAACCCTTCAATCAGAATCCTAGATGATTTCTCCAGCTCTGGATGTTTACCATGCATACATAATCCTCCAAACAGGATCCAAAATGATTTCTCCAGCATTGGAAAGTGATGATTATACAGGATCCTCAAACCGCTTTCTTCAGCTTTGGATGTTTAATGAAATCCATGAGGATCAAAACGATCCTCAATCCTCTATGCATGTGTCTTTTTTTCAAAAAAACATGGTGAACAATTATGATCTTGCATTTATTGTCCAGGGTTGGGCTGTTGTGAGCCTCTGGAAAGCTTGAGCGACCCTGTTCATACTTTATACAGTTTAAAATAAGCCAACCCTAAATTAAGGCTGAACAATTTACAGCCATGGTCATAGAAGTGTGTTTTGGCACCAAAAAGGCAAAATTAAGCTTCTGAAAGAAGTGGAATTAATTTAAAGGGTAGCGTTTCACTTTAACATATCTAAATTATTGTTTGGGAAACTTTTCCTATAAATTAGTTGTCCCTTGACTCTCTTCTGGCACAAACTTTAAATGACAGACTTTCTGTTCCATATCCCAGGAGGCAGGTGCACGTATCATTTCTCAGCTGCTTTTCTTTTATCATAAATTTGACTCACCTGTGACTCACCCCAGGAGAGAATTTATCACCATCTTCCAAGCTTTTCGGAGGGTTCTGTCCCCTAAGGTTTGGTAATTACTTGAAAGTAATTTCTCTGCTCTTTAAAAAAAGATACTTCAGATCTAATCGTTATTTTGAATATTTTTCATCTCTAAAACATCTTGAAAACACCTCAATATGTGACATGGATTAATGATACCTTTTCCCCCCAGAATTTCACAAAAAGTTGTGGATAATGTTGCCACATGTATATTATGTATATCAAAAAAAAATACACTCTGGATTTGTCCGACAAGTATGTCCAAGTTCTCTACTACATATATCCTGCCCAGAGAGAGGGGAAGGTGATGGCTACATACAGAATGAGGAACCACAGATGGACCCTGCCCGAACAGAGGGGGAGGTGAAGGCTACATACAGAATGAGGAACCACAGACGGACCCTGCCCAGAAAGAGGGGAAGGTGAGGAGTAAATACAGAATGAGGAACCACAGGTGGACCCTGCTCGGACAGAGGGGGAGGTGAAGGCTACATACAGAATGAGGAACCACAGACGGACCCTGCCCAGAAAGAGGGGAAGGTGAGGAGTAAATACAGAATGAGGAACCACAGATGGACCCTGCTCAGCCAGAGGGGAAGGTGAAGGTTACATACAGAATAAAGAAACACAGATGGACTCTGCCCAGACAGATTGGAAGGTGAGGGGTAAATACAGAATAAGGAACCACAAATGGACCCTGGCCAGACAGAGGGGGAGGTGTGGGCTACATATAGAATGAGGAACCACAGACGGACCCTGCCCAGACAGAGGGTAAGGTAAGGGGTAAATACAAAATTTGAAACCACAGATGGACCCTGCCCAGACAGAGGGGAAGGTGTGGGCTACATACAGAATGAGGAACCACAGATGGACCCTGCCCGGAAAGAGGGGGAAGGTGACTGCTATATACAGAATGAGGGATCACCGGTGGACCCTGCCCAGACAGAGGGGAAGGTGATAATAATTAATAATTGCTGATTTAATAATTCATGTTGTTGGATGAAACATACCAACATGCATCAACACTTAATAATAAATAGCAATATAGTGGAACTTCTGAAAAAAAGTGTTGAGCAATTTATATCCCACTTAAATATTACAGCTGGAATCAGGGGTAGGCAGAAAAGGTGTGTGCCTACAGGGGCACCAGGGGGAGGGGAGCTAGCTAGGCATGTACCCCCTTATGCCACCTACCCCTAATCTGGACCACTGTCCTCCCGCTGCACGCTAGTCATTTACCGTGCCCCCCTCCCAGTGCCGGCTTGGCCTGTCACTGGTTACAGCTGAATGTGCCCTTTAAATCTGGAGCAGTGGAAGAATCTCCTGATTAAGTGCTCTGTTGAATAGCAAATGAAATATATTTCTTACAGGGAAATATACCATTCTTCCTCATTACCTTATGTAACGGTAAGACGGACAACATTTATAAGTAATTGAAACCCGTGACAATTTATCATAGAAACAAGAAGCAAATAAGATGACTTTTTCTTTTTTCACAAGAAGGGATGGATTAATCCTCTTGTCCCCTGTCTGCATGATTAAATTAATGGCATTTCTTGTCTCCAGATTCAAGAGTGATGTGACTGACATGATTATTCCCACTGTAATAGAAAACACTGTGGAATACAGAAAGGAGTAATATGATTGTAAAGTGGAGTTTTGTATGAGAAAGGTTTAGGTCTCAGTTGAGATGAAAGGGCTCATTTACTAACAAGGGGCAATATATAAAATTACACCAAGTATTCAGTTGAATACTGGAAAACATGCTATAATGTGGCCAAATATAATAATAGAGGAGGGCCTCCTCAGAACAGGTGAACTATTATGAGCAAAAAAAACTTTGTTAAAAAAAAGTGAAAATATTCAGATTTAGGTAAAAACACAATTTCTACTCTTATATAAAATTTACCAGATTCTCAGATTTTAAAATATTTAAACAATGAAAATGTTGAATTCCATATGGTCTATTCCATCATATTTATTAGGAGCTTTTAACATGGCTTTTGATAAACATTTCCGTAAGACCTGAAGATGGAGGAGCTGTAGAATGTTTCGGCAAAACAAGAAAAAAATGAATAAAATTTGAATGATTGGAACGATTTGAAGTAAAAATCATTCGATAATCGAAGTACTGTCGCTTTAAAAAAAACTTTGACTTCATACTTCGCCACTTTATACCTACCGAAGTGCAATGTTAGCCTATAGGGACCTTCCAGAGCACTTTTCTAAGTTTTTCTTGATTGAATAAATATCATTCGATCGATCGATTTGAATCGGTTGATTCGAACAATTTCATCATTCGATCGAACGATTTCTATTAGATCGTTCAGTCGAAGCTTTTGTGCTAAAATCCTTTGAATTCGATATTCAAATTCGAAGGATTTTACTTCGAGGATCGAATTTGAGGGTTTTTTAACCCTCGAAACTCGATCCTTGATAAATCTGCCCCTAATAGTCTATAAATACAGCTTGGCAAAAATCTTTATTTTCTGTAGAGAGACTGCAAAATATTTTGGCAAAATAAGAAAAAAAATCATAATCATAATGTACCCAACCGTTTGATAATTATGTTGACATTTTTTATAATGAAATCAACATCATGGGATTCCCAGGCAGTGAAATGTTTATTCCACCGTCAACAAATATTTCTGTCTGACACTTTATGAATAGGTAATTGCCCCTGTAACCACCCCTTTAAGTAGGTAGAAAATTTACCCTTTTGATAATTGTGCTGAAGCTTTTAAAGTGCCATCAGTGTAAGGAGATTTCCAAATATCACTGAAATATGTATTCCATCGCCAACAATGATTTTGTTTTCCTTGGAAACTTTTTTTTACATTTTATAAATAGGGGACTATCTCCTTAACAAAGAAAAAAAGTATTGACTGCATAAAAATAGAAACTAAATTTACCCAGCTGTTGATAATACTGTATGGGGCCGATTCACCAAGGGTCGAATATCGAGGGTTAACTAACCCTCGATATTCGATTGGGAATTAAAATACTTCGAATATCGAAGTCGAAGGATTTTAGTGCAAATAGTTCGATCGAAGGAATAATCGTTCGATCGAACAATTAAATCCTTCAAATCGAACGATTCGAAGGATTTTAGTCCAACGATCGAAGGATTATCCTTCGACTAAAAAAATTTAGCAAAGCCTATGGGGACCTTCCCCATAGGCTAACATTGAGTTCGGTAGGTTTCAGATGGCGAACTAGGGGGTCGAAGTATTTTCTTAAAGAGACAGTACTTCGACTATCGAATAGTCGAACGATTTTTAGTTTGAATCCTTCGATTCGAAGGTCGGAGCAGCCCATTCGATGGTCGAAGTAGCCCAAAAAACACTTAGAAATTTGAAGTTTTTTTACTTCGAATCCTTCACTCGAGCTTGGTGAATTGGCCCCTATGTGTATAAATAATATTTACGGTCTTCTCCATCTAATATGGAGAGGGGCTACTGTAACGTAAGGTATCCCAAACCCAGAAAATACTCAAGGCCTCGGTTCACGCTTCTGCCTATAACTTCTGCCATCTGCTACTTAGATGCCTCTAGGTCCAGGGTCTCCAAGTGAGACTATCAAGGAAAGAGTTCTGGGCAGACAAATGAACCAAATGTGTAGGGGAAGAATGGAGAACAAGGAGCATGCTCGAGGGTCATGCCTGGTTGATACAAATCAGACAGAGCAGTATGAAATCAAGAGTCAGGGACGTAGTCGAAGTCACAGGCCAGGGTCAAAACCAACAGTAGCGCAGTACAGAAACAAGATCCAAGAGTTATCAATAAACAGGCAGAGGTCAGTCGGGACAGGCAGCAAACTAGGGAAGGTCAGGAACAGGCTAGGTCAGAAACAAACAAGAGAGACTAGAAAAATAACCCAGTAACTAAAAGAACTACTTTGGGCAGTGAGTGTTTGGTTGAGGCCCCTTTAAATATTTGAATTTTGTGCCAACCACGATGTAAAGGACCCCTAAAAAGAGGTCTGTGGTTGTCCCCACTGGACCATCAGCTACCCTTATAACCAATGAATGTTTTTGTGCAAATATCGAATTCCTCCCAGATTAGATTATCTAAGACTAGAAGATTACATTTACTGTGGAGGGACCGAAGAATGTTTTTTCAAAATAAGGAGAAAAAATGAATAAAATGTCCCACCACCGACAACAATTTCATTTTTTTTTTGTTTTGCCGATTTATAAACAGGCCATTCCTGCTTTAATGAGAAACTCTGAAATGCATGGGAAACCATTCATTCTTTAACTTCTTGAATACATATTCTAAAGACAGATGACTATTTCTTTGAAAATCTCATAAAAAAATGATAAAAAAAAACACCCAGATCGAACCCTGCCATTCCTCCGATTCCTTCTCTCTTTCTTGTAGCTGTAATGAAATTCCAAAGCGCTGTCATTTTTCAGATAACGTTTGTAGTGTCAAGTTAAGTAAGCGTAGTCTTGGCTTCCTGTAATATACCATAATAATGCTCATATTACCCTCTTTGTCAATGTATATGTTTTATTTCTTTTAAACTATTTGTTTTCAATCTAACATTTTTCTTTCAACCAATATATTATAATGTTTTCAAGAAATCATTGTTTCTTTGATTTTCTGGATTAAATATCAATTTGGAAGATGATATTGACCGAAACATCTCACAATGTCTTTACAAGTTTTCTTGTCACAGTGAAACCCTCTCCTCTAGAAAACGAGTTCACCGAGGGAATGTTCACTTTTAATTTCTTTACCTATTATTGTTTTTTGCAATTTCACAGCTGCTCGGGAGCCTCAGGTGCTGATTTCTAAATATATTAAAGCCTGTGCATCGCGGGCCGACCAATCATCAGGAACCAGGGGATTTAATTTAAATATCATTTTGTTTTTTTGAGGAAAGTGGAGGGAAGAAAGATATTAGAGGGAGCTGTAATAAAAAGTCAAAGGACAATGCAGGAGAGAAGGGATTGAACCAAAGAAATACTTGTCAAATTTTCTTTTTGTTTAGAAAACAGACAATTGGTTTTGAACGCATGTTAGATTGCTTTTGGGCAGAGTTCTTGAGCTAAATGTTGTTTGGGAACAGGGGAACTTTTTTAGGCATTTCGTTGAGGCGTAAGGGAATATAATAATAATACTTATTTTTGCTCAACTTTCCATCAATTAGGACATCCAGTTCTCAAGTAGGACAATCTGTACCCTGTGTGGTCATTAAATACTTACACAGCTTATTCAACCTGTAGCCAATCATGCTTTAGATGGTTTTCAGAACCAAGAAATGTTACTAAAGCTAAATTATTCTAGAACCAGTCACAGCATTAGAGCCCTCACATGGCTCCACCAGTCGATAGTCAGTAGAGGCCTTAGAGGGCTTCATCTACCTGTAGCCAATAAGATCATTATTGGACTCAAAGGGCTTAACTACCAGTAACCAACCAGAGCATTTTTACTAGTGAAACAAGAATACAACCCTCACTGGGCTAGAACAAAGTGTAGCAATTGCAAAACAGACTGTAGCCATTCAATGCATCAAGACACTAACACAGACCAACCTTCCTTGTCTTCTTGTATTGATCTCCTATGCAAGAAAATGTCATGTCCATGTAAAAATGGGATGTAAATGGAACATTTCATAGCAAGGTCTTTAGAAATGGGCCATTGGCTTGTATTTAAAAGAACATGGAGTAACAGACATAGTCAGTTAGGGGCCATGGACACCATGGATTTGTTTTCTATAGGAAATGCACATGTCCCATCACAAGCATAAAGTAATTAGCTTTATAATGTTTATATATGTGATAACATATCATTATGCATTATATCTGTAGATTTAATGAAAGATCAGACACAAAAATGTATAATTCAACAGCATTTTTATTCTTCAACAAACAACCCATCACTCCCTTACAAATAGACAGGCCAGAGGTGCATCTTACATTTAAACACCCTCGGATGCTTGGGTTCCTCTGTTCTGAGAACTTTTATCTTTAGCTGGTATATCTTTTTAATGGCTATACTTAGCTTTATGGTAACACAGTGATGGATATATTAAGTTATTAAAATGAAAAAAAAACTGCTATTTGGCTACAGCTGTAGGAGTTGAAAGGGATGAGTGTATAGTGTGCTTACCAATCATCAGAGAACAGAAAGAAGCAAAAGGATCTCTTGTACAGAAAAATAAATCATACTAACTCAGTATTTTTATGGCGAAAAATGAAGCCAAACATTGGAGTGATGAAATAATCAGAAATGATAATGAATGGAAGGGGAATTAGTCTTGGAATGAACTGTTGGGGGAAATTAACTATAGTGGGATCAATGCACTGGAAAACGGAATAGGAAATGAAATTGTCACGGCCGGCACCCAATACCAGAACAAATGCCAAGGACCCTGGTCTCGGCTCAGCTTCACCAGTAGTGTGACCACCTTTGGGCTTCGGGAGGAGCCCTCAGCTTAATTGGGTGCCACCTGGACTTAACGAGGGGTACAAGGCGAGGAGTTCTGGCAGGCAAAGGGGCACGACTGGATAGCAAGAGTCTTTGGGCAGAAGGTCAAGGACAAGGCATCTGGTGGAAACGGTACAGACCGGATCAGGACAGGCAGATAGCAGAATTGTCAGGCAGGCAAGGGGTCAAAACCAGATAATCAGACAGACTGGATAAGGCAGAAGGATGGTCAGACAGGCTGGGTCGAGGCAGGCGGATATCACAATCGTCAGGCAGGCAAGGGTCAAACCTGGTTGTCAATCAGAGGGTTAAGCAGGAATCGTTGTCGTAGGCAGGCAAGGGTCAGAATACAGAATGCAGAGTAGTCAGGAACAGGCAGGGTCAAACACGGATAATCAGTCAGGATAGCAAATTCAGGAACAGGTAGCAAAAAGCTCAGGAAACCTCAGGATAAGATCCTATAACGGGCACTGGCTACAGGTCTGAATGGGCCTTAAATAGGGAACCAATTGGCGCCAAAACGTGCGCAATTTTGCACCGTTACGCGCTGGTGCAATCACACCAGCACGTCTGCACCTTTAAGAGACGCGCAGGCACGCCGCGCACGCCCTAGGAACCAAAGATGGCGCCGGCAATGACAGGACAGGAGCGGCGCAGCGGGCGTACACGCCAAGGACGCGGCGTGGACCCCGCTGCCCACTAGACCACCAGAGTAAGTTTCTCACAGAAATGGGAGGTTGACATTCAAAATCAGTTGGAGAATGAATGTCCAGATGAACTGTGAAGGAAAACTGTATGAAATATGGAGGACAGATGATTACTCTCTTGTATTACCGAGGAGCTGATAATGGATGAAAGAAATAATGGGGATGGAGAAAGATGATTCATGAAGAGCTGGATGAACATCAGTGAGGGATGGAAGTGAACTGGCAAAGGGTTTGATGAACCATGGGTAGATTTACGAACTGTAAGCGAAGATATGAAGGATCTGTTGTAAAAGTGAGTACAAGTTTGTATGGTGGGGGGTATGAAGGTAAGGGATTGATGGGGTAGAAGTGGCTGAAGTATGAAATAGATGAAGTCCTACAGAGGAAAGGATGATAGCTGAATGAGAACCAAAGATGATAGATCAATTGGGGCACGAATGAGGGGCTTGATTGATATATTATCTTTGGGGGGGTGTCGGGTGGTTAGATAGATGATCTGAAGGAGAGCTTAATGAATTTGTGGAATAGAAAGGTATATGGTGATAGTTTGAACTGGAAGAGATGGCTGAACAGGGGGTAGATTGATGAGCTTTAAGTAAAAAGATGGATGACATGAGGAAAGGTTGAATGAACGTGGGCAGGAGTTAGATATAAATTCAGGAAAGCAATTGATGAACAGGCATGAGAAACTGAACTAGGTAGCGAGATAGAGGACTAGGAAAGGAAATTAGGGACATGTAAGTGAAACACAGAGGATGAAATGCATGAATGATGGATAATACTGTAGGCGAGAGATTTAAGATTAATATAATTCAAATTAATATGGAATATGGAGGGACTAAGGACAAATGTATTGGGTATTGGTCGATGGAGAAACCTGTGGCAGGAAACAATAAATATTTTGAATATACAATTATGATAAATACAATTGGTAACTGGTAGTCACCTAAACTATTGGCAAACCTCACAAAAGTATATTTTTGTGATAGTCTATTAGTTTAGGAAAATCAAAGAGTGCCAAACCTAGCTGGTTAATCGCTCTGCTTAGAACATAACCTGTCTGGATTGCGATTTGCATGGGAATGTGGCATACAGACTGCAAGTCAGGATCAGATTGTATCCTACACAATTCCTTTCAAAATCTGAGTGGCATTCCTATTGGGAACAAACAATGATGGAATGCTGGTCAGAGTCCTTTAACTCATCTCTCCAAGACCCTTATGTTTTTACCTTGACTCTTGCTCTATTTTTCTTTCTTTATTCCTACCCTTTCTGTTACAGTAACAAGCTTATTTATCCAGTTCAGTTAGAAACTGCTTCCTTCTAGTCCAGAATGCATTATGTTTCCAAAGGCTTCTGTTGTGTATTCATATTCCTCCTTGCTTACCACTTAACCAAAGATTATCAAGCCTTTGTCATAGACTACCTTACCTTGCCTGTATCTAGCTTACCTTCCATTTATTTCTAACTTGTCTTGTTGTGATCCTGTAACCTTCCAACAAAGTTCAGATCAAAGAAATGAAGACCTTACTGCAATAATACCTTCAAACTATCAACAGGCCCTAGTAAAGCGATAATGTCCCCCAAAGTCATCTGTGAAGCTCTTAAATAGTCTTGGGGCCATATAACTCTCCTGGAGGGCAACACCCAGCCTCCAGTTGGACAGCTCTGTTTTGTGAGTTGAGCAGTTGGAAAACATTGAAAAACTTTAGGACAGTTTCATCAAAGGGGTCATATAGTAATGAAAGGCAATTACCAACCCTACACAACAACCATTAAAAGGTTTAATATATAAAATAAGCCATTTATAATTCATAATACCAACTTGATTAGAGATTATATCAACATAATGATCAAGCATGACACGCAAAATACCCGAACATTCTCCAAGTTGCAACATCTGGTACGATTCTTTTTCTGAATGGCACATTAGTGGGCAAAACATGCTTATATATTATACATGAAAAATTAATTTTGCTCGTAAGCAGTTTGCATTTTTTGTGTAGCTATTTCTCAATCTAATATTTCACATCTGCGCTTTAATTTTAGATAAGCACTGATCAGATACCATGAATTTCCAACTGTCGTATTTTCATGTTAATCCACAGAAAAACTGATTTTCTAAATAAATTACCATATTTTGAGTTTACAGTAACCGGCCTGGCATTAACAGGGGTCGTTTTTGAAGACCAGTGTTTCAACGATGGCAATAAACTGCTTTGCAAACTATGAATTTGCTTAAAAGTTTGGGTTCAGCATGGGACTTGACTAAAAATGCCTAGATACCAGTTTGGTCTAAGAGAGGGGACATGTGAGCACATTTGATGTGATTTGGCTCAACACATTATCTTCTTTTAGAAATGTATTTGTTGAGTCCTTGGCCTCATAGGCATGTAAGGCTGCCGTTTTCAAGTAGGTATTGCGTGTCAAACTGTTCATATACCTGCTAAGAATGTACTTTAGAAGACTACAGGATGGTGAACTAAAACCCCCATGACATCAATGACAACTAGATGGATGCAGGTTGGACAATGATGAAGTGTTGCTACTTGTCCCACTGAAGTCTTTAATATTGTGGGGCCTAGGGCCTCTATCTAATTTTTGAATCTTCTACCGAAGTTTCTGGTCTGAGGATGTCTGGGTAAGAACAATCAACTCATTGTGATGATGAAAATAATTGATGACAATGAAGAGATCTGGGACTTGCATCAAGGAATCTTCATCAAGGGTCATGCAAGTTGCATACAAGACATGAGTTGGTTCCCTTAGGAGTTATGCCACCTCATCATTGCACTTTCCCCTGTAGCCTCTACAGAAAGAAGAGGCAAGCTTGAAAAGATGGTCTTCATTTTCAGGCCAACTTGGCAGGAGCTTCATCTAAAAATGTTCCACTGAGGGAAATTAGATTTAATAATGAATAAAACTCACCATGTACTTTGCTCTGTGGTCTCAGGTGAGCAGAAGTGGAATATATACTCTGTTGTGGGCAACACATAAGTAGATCCACCAACTGGACCAAAGTTTACCACCCTGTCTTTTGAATACAGCTGTTATGGAAGTGATTGTTCAGATTATTAGTATGTCTAAAGACATGGTGAAGAACAGGCTGGCCAATAAAGGCTTTAATATTGACTTATAGCAGTCTGCCAATAAAAAAGATCATTGGCTGGGCCCTATGCTGTTGAATCACTGGATTTCCAATCATGTTTTGTCTGAAACTGCACAATTTCTAATACATACTAAGGGGCCCATTCATTAAGTTCGAGTGAAGGAATAGAAGAAAAAAAAACGTTGAATTTCGAAGTGTTTTTTTGGCTACTTCGACCATAGACTACGACTTCGACTCTAATGGTTCGAACTAAAAATCGTTCTACTATTTGACCATTCGAAGTACTGTCTCTTTAAGAAAAAACTTCCCTAGTTCGCCACCTAAAAGCTACCGAAATTAATGTTAGCCTATGGGGAAGGTCTTTTTTTGGTCGAGAGATTATCCTTCGATTGATGGATTAAAATCCTTCGAATCGTTCGATTGAACTATTTGCGCAAAATCCTTTGACTTTGATAGGATTTTAATTCCCCAGTCAAATATCGAGGGTTAATTAACCCTTAATACATTTGCCCCTAATTGTAAAGTTGGATTGTTTGGGACAGATGTTGAGCAGGGCTGATCGGAATCAAATGAAATTACCGTCATGTGGCCAGATAAAGTGTTTTACAACTGCAATTAGCCGGAGAACCATGTAACCACCAGAGAAGCCTAAACAAATTCAGAAAACAAACAGACAATCAAAAGAAACCCACCTTTTCCACAATTAAAAATTGATGGTTTGCTTTCTGCTCTCCGTTTTGTGCCAAATTGGTCACAGCTGGTGAATAAAGTTCCTCGGTTTGTATAAGCAGGAATTCTAAAGTCAGGATAATTGCACGTTCCCTTTAGTACACCTGAGGCAAAGAGCATCCTCGGCACTGACAATAACATTTCAGGCCGCTGTGCGGAAAGAACAGACTTATAAGAGCTTTTGTTGGAAAAGAGCAAAGCAAGAAGTACCACTGGTGCATTAACTACTGGAGTTACACTTACACTCTGCATGGTCAGTCCTGTTCAACTTCAAGGTGACCAAGCACAACTTTATGCAGCACTCTATTGTAGCATGCTAGAGTAGATACTTGTCTATTGTAAGGCATATGCTTCTTAGGTGGAGAAGTGCCTGAAACCACCAATGCAATCTCCCATTCACTTGCTCCATTACCAATGCTAGCATGCTGGCAATCTGTGGCAGATGTGCCTATCTTGCTGGGGTTTGAATTCCCCTAGAAACCACGCACTGATTTGAATAAGAGGCTGGAATATGAAAATGAGACGCCTGAATAGAAAGATCAGTAATAAAAAGTAGCCTTACAGAGCATTTGTTTTTAGATGGGGTCAGTGACCCCCATTTGAAAGCTGGATAGAGTCAGAAGAAGAAGGCAAATAGTTCAAAAACCATAAAAATGAAGACCAGTTGAAAATTTACTTTGAATTAGCCATTCTATAACATACTAAAAGTAAGGGGCAGATTCACTAAGGGTCGAATTTCGAAGTTAAAAATACTTCGAAATTCGACCCTCGAATTGAAATCCTTCGAATATCGAAGTCGAAGGATTTAGCGCTAAACGTTCGATCGAACGATCGAAGGATTTTAATCAAACGATCGAATGAATATCCTTCGATCAAAAAAAGCTTAGCAAGCCTATGGGGACCTTCCCCATAGGCTAACATTGACTTCGGTAGGTTTTATCTGCCGAAGTAGGGGGTCGAAGTTTTTTTTAAAGGGAAAGTACTTCGACTATCGAATGGTCGAATAGTCGAACGATTTTTACTTCGAATCGTTCGATTTCGATCGAATTCGAACTAATTTAACCAATTCGATGGTCGAAGTACCCAAAAAAAACTTCGAAATTCGAAGTTTTTTTCATTCGAATCCTTCACTCGAAGTTAGTGAATCTGCCCCTTAGTGTTAAGGCGAACCACCTCTTTAAATGCCAAACTAGTTAAACTGTATAAAGACGGGTGCTTTCAGACATAACATCACCCACTTTCATAATGAAACCGAAATATAGACAATCTATCCGATCTAAGTGTATGAGCAGCAGCATGCAAGCGTGCTCCAATCTTTCGACACAAATCCAATTTTGTAAATATCAATTTGAAGAGCATTAAAAAGTTCGCTGTACTGCTGTTACTGCAAAACAATTGGATAACAAAAGTTTATAACACTTAGATAAGTATATGCCACTGTATGTTTATGATAAACATAGGGCGAGGACAGCTGAAGGTGAGCTCAGCGCTTGTAAATAAGGGAAATAATGATGAGTTGGAGAGGAAATATGCATTATGGTTAACTGTATGGATGTTTAACAGGGGATAGGCACTGATGAAAACAAGCTGCAAGGGAAGGAGCAACACCCTAAAAGTTTAACAAAGAAGTGACTAGATACCCAACTAGATCTTTCAAATGGTGAAATTTAAAGGCGGTTGTTGATGCAAAAATAACATTTGCCGAATGAAAGAAATTTTAATTCTAAGCAACTTTCCGATATATTTATATTCCTTATTTTCAGTGGTTTCTTAGTTATCTGTAAATCTAATTGTTATCGAAAGCAGTGCCTGTTTGGCCATTTCTAGTCTCCGCCCCAGTGTCTCCGACATTTGATACAATGTAACAGGAGTAGATGATTGACAGATCTGTCACTGCCGGAGGAGAACTGATATCGCAACATTGTTTTAATAGTCAACCCCTTTAGTAAAGCACACACAGAGTGTAGTACGGCAATCAAAATTACCCCAAAAAATTTTTTTCCAACTCGAGCTTTCTGATCTCGAATTTTCACGATTTATCAAAAACTCTGAATGGGAAAAAATGTAAGGGCAAGGCCAGGCGTGGCGTTTTTACGTTGCGTTTTTAAAAAAGAACAGCCAGGTGTAAATACGCTACTGAAACCACATGCGACCGTCAACATGCGTTTTTCATGCATTTTTCAGCACATAGGATTCTTTTCCCAACATGCACTTCTCATTGTTCTCATTGAGTTTGGACGCCATATATAAAAATATGCTGCGTATTTACGTAAAGTGTGATTCAAACGTGCAGATCCCATAGAGTCTATTGATTTGGTGGTTTCTTGACATATTGGCGTTTCTGCTAAAAAACACCAATACTGTCGTCCTGTGTGAATTACCATAGTGCGTTTTCCATTAGTTTCAGTGGTAGTGCAGTTTATGCGTATTTACGTCTGGCTGTTCTTTTTTAAAAACGCAACGTAAAAACGCCACATCTGGCCTTGCCCTAACAGTTTAAACTTCTGTAGAAGTCAACTGCAGTTTCAAAAAGAATTTATGGGGCCCATTCACCAAGCTCGAGTGAAGGAATAGAGGAAAATAGAGGAAAAATTGTTTGATTTTCGAATGTTTTTTTGGCTACTTCGACCATCGAATTGGCTACTTCGACCTTCGATTACGACCTTCGAATCGAACGATTCAAACTAAAAATCATTCGACTATTTGATAATCGAAGTACTGACTATTTAAAAATTTCCTCGACCCCCTAGTTCGCCACTAGTGATGGGCGAATTTATTTGCCAGGCGCGAATTCGCGGCGAATTTGCGCGATTCGCCGCCAGCGAATAAATTCGCGAAACGCCCGCGAAAATTCGGTGGAAAAATTTGCTGGCGTCAAAACATTTTTTTTCCGAAAAATGGACGCCGGCGTCAAAAACGGCCCGTTCCGCGAATCACTATTCGCCACCTAAAACCCACCGAGGCCGATGTTAGCCTATGGGGAAGGTCCCCATAGGCTTGCTAACACTTTTCTGATCGAAGGATAATCGATATTCGAAGTCGAAGGATTTTAATTCGGCAGTCGAATATTGGACCCTACCCTATATGTCTGTGGAGAGTTGGGAAAAAGTTTTGGAAACATGTTATTGTGCAATTTTGCTTATAGAATACAAGCAGTGTAGCAGGGTCTGGTACCCCTTTAAAAATGAATAGTATGATATGATTCTAAATGCAAACATTGAGGCACGATTCTAATAAAATGCTACCTTCAATATCTCATCCATTTACATAAAAATGACTGTGAACAGCACGTTCATTTAAATCACTTCTGAAACCAACTTCAGCAATTACTTCTGGTTCGGGATTTTTTCAAGCAGATCTCTATTCTGGCTCGGCAATTTGGCCCAAAAGAATTATCTCCGAATGACAAGACGTAGTTAACGAAAAAGCAATAAAGCCGGCATCAATATTTAACGGCGGTTAATAATTCTTTAATAATGTGCAATATCGCTCAAACTTACACTCTGGATATGAAGTTGTGACATTAAATATTTAAAGAGTTGGGGCAATGAGGAAAAAAAAAAGTCTTCTGAAAATGTGGCAAAATGATAAAAAGTCTTAGAAATGTCTTAAACTGGCTGAAAATTCTGAAAGCAGAACAAGGGTTGGATAACATAGTACATACCTGTAGTAACATGAACAGAACGTTGCCATACTTCCTCCAACAACCAATAAGAAGACAACTTTTATTGCTCAAGTACCATTAGAATAGAAAATGCAGAGATCTTATTGGTTGTTTGAGGTAAATGGAATAAGAGAAAATTTAAATTCATACTTACCGAAATTTTCTTTTCCTGGTTACTATGGGCAGCCTTTACACAAAGGGTTATTTCCCACCTCTCAGGTCGATAGGACAGGTTAACATCCAACTCCTCCCCAAAAAAGAATAGCAACACCTATTAACCTTATATACACCCCTACTTCCTCTTTACTCTTGTCTTTTTGTCCGAGCTCATCATTAGGGAGGGTTTAGTGTAAAGGCTGCCCATAGTAACCAGGAAAAGAAAATTTCGGTAAGTATGAATTTAAATTTTCTCTTTTCCCCTGGTCACTATGGCAGCCTTCACACAAAGGGTGATATACATGAGCAATATTTTAGGGAGGGAAAATCAAAAAACTCTTTATCTTGCTGAACGAAAAAACTTTATTCACACACTGATTCCAAAATTTTTAACGCAACATTAGCTTCTTGAGTAGATCGCACATCTAAATGATAGTGCTTCAAAAATGTATTTGCAGAGCTCCATGATGCTGCCTTGCATACTTCTCCCATTGAAGCTTCTGCCTGAAAAGCCCATGAAGCACTGATTGCCCTTGTGGAGTGTGCCTTTACACCTCTTGGAAACCGAACCCCGACTTCCTGATAGGCCATCTTAATGCAGTTTACTATCCACCTACTTATCGTAGTTGTGGACGCTGCTTTTCCTTTTTTATTCCCAGCTGGAATAATTAATAACTTTTTCTCTTTTCTCCATATCCTTGTTCTCTTAAGATATATCGACAAACATCTTACTACGTCCAGAGTATGCCATTCTGTTTCCCTTTCAGATATTGGCTCTGGATAGAACGCTGGTAGGATGATCTCTTTGTTCAAATGATGCTCTCTTACCACTTTTGGTAAGAACTCTGGCACTGTTCTCATCACCACCTTATCTGCTTGCAGCACTGTATATGGTTCTTCTGATGAAAGCGCCTGCAAGTCACTTACTCTTCTAGCTGAAGTGACTGCAATTAAAAAGGTTGTCTTCAGAGTTAACAACATCTCTGCCACTGTGTCTAGTGGTTCGAATGGTTCCTTTGTTAATGCTTTCAAGACTAGAGGCAAATTCCATGTTGCTGAAAGCTTTTTGACTGGCGGTCTCAGATGTAGTACTCCTGTTAAGAACTTTACTATCTTTTGGTCTCTCGCCCACTGCTTTTCTGTTAATACAGAAATTGCTGATGTCTGTAATTTTAGAGTCCTCACACTCAGGTTTTTATCAAATCCTGCTTGGAGAAAGTCCAATACATGGGACACTGTTACTTGCTCAGGAGTGACTCCTTTCTTAAGTAACCACGGCAAAAACACCTTCCATACTCTTTGATAAGTTTTATTAGTTGAAGGTTTTCTTGCGGCCAACATTGTTTTAATTACTGCCTCTGAGAATCCTTCTTTTATTAGCCTACTCCTTTCAATCTCCAAGCCTTCAGGGATAATCCCTGCGGACCTGGATGTATCATTGGACCCTGAAGAAGTAGGTCTGTCCTCATTGGAAGCGTCCATGGATTGTCTATCAACATTGATCTCAGCAATGGATACCAGACTCTCCTGGGCCAATCTGGAAGGATTGCTATCACATTGGCCCTCTCCCTCTTTATTTTCCTGAGTACCCTCGGGATTAATGGGTATGGAGGAAAGATGTATAACAGACCCTGACTCCAATCTTGCACCAGAGCATCCGTCGCTAGTGCTTGATAACAATGCGTCCTCGCATAGAATTGCTTTACTTTTCGATTTTTTTCTGTTGCCATTAGGTCCACAACTGGTTGCCCCCATCTTTGTACAATCTTCAGGAATATTTCCTGACTCAGCTCCCACTCGTGTTTGTTGATTGTCGTCCGACTCAAAAAGTCTGCTACCTGATTGAGTTTTCCTGGGATATGTAACGCTGACAGATCTTGAAGGTATTTTTCTCCCCATCTCATAATGGGTTTTAGTTCCTCCAACAAATTCTTGCTGCGAGTACCCCCTTGCTTCTTGATGTACATCACTGCTGCTAGATTGTCCGTCTTCACCATCAAAGAAGTTCCGTATAATTGCTGATTTAGAGTTTGGATTGCCTTCCAGACCGCTCTCAGTTCCAAAATGTTGGATGATAGGTGCTTTTCTTCTGCACTCCATCTCCCTTGAACATAAATCTGATTTAGGTGTGCTCCCCAGCCCCACGGGCTTGAGTCTGTTGTCAACACCGTCCACTGCACCTCTACTAGGGACTTTCCCCTGGTCAGATTTTCTTGTGAAAGCCACCATCTCATTTCCTCTTGAACCTGATCCGCAATCAGAAATTTCTGACTCCATGACTGATCTGATCGTCTCCACTGTCGAATGAAACTTTGTTGCAGAGGTCTTATATGCCATCTCGCCCATCTTACCATTGGAATTGTTGAATTCAACAATCCCAAGACACTTGCTATTTTCCTTGCTGGCCAAGTGGACCTTTGAAGAAATTGTGCCATGACTATCCTTATCTTGATCTTTTTGTCCTCTGGTAATGTTACTAAGGCTTGTTCTGTCAAGAACCTTGCCCCTAGATATACCAGATCCTGTGTGGGCCGCCATTGACTTTTTTCCATATTCAGTCTCCAGCCATGACCCTGAAGTATATCTATCACTACATCTCGATGAATCTCTAGTATTCTTGAATCTTCCGCCTTTAGCAAAATGTCGTCTAAATAGTGGTATATTAAAATACCCCTTTTCCTGATTTCTGCTATCAGAGCTTGCAAGACCTTTGTGAATACTCGCGGAGACGTCGCTAATCCGAACGGCAGGCATGTGAACTGGAAATGCTTGTCTGCCCCTATCGCAAATCGAAGAAATCTCTGATGACTCTTTGCGATCAGTATGTGCAAATATGCATCTTTTAGATCCAACGACAACATCCAATCTGTTGGTTGCATCTCCGCAATAATTGTCTGAATTGACTCCATCCTGAATTTTTTTACCTTCAGATAAACATTTATGGGCCTTAAATCCAAGACTGGCCGGTAGTCCCCCGTCTTCTTTTTCAACAGGAACATTGAAGAGTAAAAACCCGTCTTTCTCTCTTCCTGAGGTACTGGAACAATGGCCCCATCCATCAACAGTTGTTGTACATAACTTAACATAATCTCTCTCCTTTTCTTGTCTACTGGAACATTCGACATCGTAAAATAACTGTTTCTTGGTGTTCTGTCGAACTCCAGGTAGTATCCTTCTCTTATTATCTGTAATACCCACTGATCCTTTGTAGACTTCGTCCAAACCTCCACAAAACGTTCTAATCTTCTGGGTATCAACGAAGTTTGGACTGCCGAATCCTCAATACATTTTTCTATCTTGCCCTGCAATTCTTGTTCCTCTTCCTCTCTGTTGTCTAAAAAGAGTACTCTGACCTCCCCTCCACTGACTGGATGTGGAGTTTCTCGTTGTCGTTCTGTTAAACCTCTGATCTCTAGGGAATTTTCTCTCCTGAAAAAACTGTTTGTTCTTATTCCCTTCTCCTCTCATTGATGCCCTCTCTTGTGGAAGAAACACACTCTTACCTCCTGTAACTTTCTTGATTATTTCTTCCAATTTTTCTCCGAACAGCATTGTACCTTCAAATGGTAAATTGCAAAGGCTTATCTTTGACGCTTTATCCGCTGTCCATGATCTCAACCACAACGCTCTTCGTGCTGCTACAGATAACGCCATTGCTCTGGATGATGCTTTGACCAAATCGACTGACGCTTCCGCGATGAAATCCGTCGCAAGCTTTACTTCCTCCAAGGAATCAACAATATATGCTCTATTTACTCCCCCTTTTAGAGCTCTTTCTATATTCTGAATCCAACATTGCAATGCTCTCGAAACCGATGTTAATGCTAGTGCTGGTTTCGTAGTCGCGCCCAACGCCACATGCGATTTTCTTAACGATGTTTCAATTTTCTTATCCATTGGATTCTGAAAAGATGCCACATCTTCCACTGGTAACGCTGTTCTCCTTGACAACCGAGCTACTGCAGCATCTACTTTAGGGGGTTTGTTTAGTACCTGCTCCTCCTGTAGAGAAAAAGGATATTTTTTAAATATCTTAGTTGGAATTGGATATCTTCCCTCTGTCTTTTCCCACTCCTTTGATATAATTTCCTTTATCACTTCATGTACTGGAAAAGTTGCTTTTTCCTTTTTTAAAGACTTAAAAGGATTAAATGAAGATGTGTGCGCCTCCTGTGGTTCAGGCAACTCTAACTGTGCTCTGACTGCCTTTATTAATGGTTCTACTAGTGAGAGATCAAATGAAGATTTAACCTCTTCCTCCTCTGACCCTTCTTCTGATGAATCGTCTGACATCAGCTCTCTTACGTGTTGTCTTTCACTTCTATGTAAAGGTCTCTCTACCTCTGTTTCTAGATCAGTTCTGGATCTTTTTCTGGCTTCTTGCACTCCTTCTGAAACAGCCTCCTTTATCCATCTTAAGATGTCTGCTGTATCTGCTGCTGCATCCCCAGCCAGCCTTCTTGAGCAACGATCACAAAACTTTGAGTGTTTTTGTGCTGTATTCTGGCATGCTACACAGACCTTGTTCTTCTCCTTGCTACTCCTCTTCCTGGGCATAGGCACACTGACAAGTAAAGAACCAAAAATATCATTACAAAAGCTGCACTCTTTTACCCTCTTAAGACACAAACCTACCTCTTTACATGGCTCACCTCCTAATACTCTGGGCAGCATTTTCTGGGCTACTAGGCACCTGTGGCTCCATCATTGAGCAATCTAATAAACACCGAAAAGAAACAATCATGAGAGCCTTTTAAATAAAAACGCTCCCTAAAAACAAAAGCCTATTCTCTTACCTCTTCAGTCACCAAACGCTCCACTCTCCTTGCGTGCAGCACAAGACGCGCCCGCCTCTCCAGCACATAGAAGTTTGATACACGCTGGACTGACGTCATCAGTAAGCGCCTGAAGTATGGGCACGTCCTGTGCTAGCGCCCACAAAGAAAATGGCGCCATCCGCCTCTTCCCTATCCTATGTGCACAGAGAGAGAGAGAGAGAGAGTTCCCTGGTGCCGCCCACAACCTGGTGTAACACGCAGGTATGTTATTTTCCCTGCCTGGACGCAGAGCATATCGCATATATACCCCGGGCTGCCTAGTAACGGGGTCATGGTTAGCCTGTTCCTCTGTGAGGCAACACTTTTTGCATAACCCTTCCAGGGAGAGAGGCGCAAAAACTCCCTAGGTTTTATGGATCCCATATTGGGTTCCTGGTGAGCCATAAAATAAAATATTCTCTAGAGCCTTCCAAGCCCTAAAAAAAAATTTTCTTTTTCGTCCTATCTCCAGCGAGGACAGGAAAAAAAGACAAGAGTAAAGAGGAAGTAGGGGTGTATATAAGGTTAATAGGTGTTGCTATTCTTTTTTGGGGAGGAGTTGGATGTTAACCTGTCCTATCGACCTGAGAGGTGGGAAATAACCCTTTGTGTGAAGGCTGCCATAGTGACCAGGGGAAAGAGTATTGTTGTATCCTCGTTACTTCTTATCAAATCAATCTTCCTACAGGACTGGGAGCTAAAACAGCACAGGATTGTGTGCACATTGACCATGTTCACAAAGGCACATATGATGGTACTTGGTACTAACAACGTGCACAATACTGCCTGCTAGGATGAACTGCACACAACTTTGTGCCTGGACCCTGAAATTACCACCAGCCTGGATAATGCCTGGGTTCCATTTGCAGGTTTCTTTCATGGACCCTAAAATATCATTAACCTGGATTATTTTTGGGTTTCATGTGCAGGTTTCTTCCAAGGACCCTAAAATTACCTCAAGCCTAGATTATTCCTGGGTTTCCCTTGCAGGTTACTCCTAAGGACCCTGAAATTACCACCAACCTACATAATTCTTGGGTTTCCCCTTGCAGGTTTCTTCCATGGACCCAGAAATTACCACCAACCTGGATAATGCCTGGGTTCCCTTTGCAGGTTTCTTTCATGGACCCTGACATTACCACCAACCTGGATAATTCCTGGGTTTCCCTTGCAGGTTTCTTCCAAGGACCCTGAAATTATCATTAACCTGGATAATTCCTGGGTTTCCTTTGCAGGTTTCTTCCAAGGACCCTAAAATTACCACAAGCCTAGATTATTCCTGGGTTTCCCTTGCAGGTTTCTCCTAAGGACCCTGAAATTACCACCAACCTACATAATTCTTGGGTTTCCCCTTGCAGGTTTCTTCCATGGACCCAGAAATTGCCACCAGCCTGGATATTTCCTGGATTCCCCTTGCAGGTTTCTTCCATGGACCCAGAAATTACCACCAACCTGGATAATGCCTGGGTTCCCTTTGCAGGTTTCTTTCATGGACCCTGACATTACCCCCAACCTGGACAATTCCTGGGTTTCCCTTGCAGGTTTCTTCCAAGGACCCTGAATTAGACAATGCCTAGGTTTCCCTTGCAGGTTTCTTCCAAGGACCCTGAAATTATCATTAACCTGGATAATTCCTGGGTTTCCTTTGCAGGTTTCTTCCAAGGACCCTAAAATTACCACAAGCCTAGATTATTCCTGGGTTTCCCTTGCAGGTTTTTCCTAAGGACCCTGAAATTACCACCAGCCTACATAATTCTTGGGTTTCCCCTTGCAGGTTTCTTCCACGGACCCAGAAATTACCACCAACCTGGATAATGCCTGGGTTCCCTTTGCAGGTTTCTTTCATGGACCCTGACATTACCACCAACCTGGACAATTACTGGGTTTCCCTTGCAGGTTTCTTCCAAGGACCCTGAAATCACCACCAGCTTAGACAATGCCTAGGTTTCCCTTGCAGGTTTCTTCCATGGACTCTGAAATTATCATTAACCTGGATAATTCCTGGGTTTCCTTTGCAACTTTCTACCAAGGACCCTAAAATTACCGCAAGCCTAGATTATTCCTGGGTTTCCCTTGCAGGTTTCTTCTAAAGGACCCTGAAATTACTACCAGCCTACATAATTCTTGGGTTCCCCTTGCGGATTTCTTCCATGGATCCAGAAATTACCACCAGGCTGGATATTTCCTCTCCTCCCCTTGCAGGTTTCTTCCAATGACCCTGAAATCTCCACCAGCAATACTTCCTGGATTCCCCTTGCAGGTTTCTTCGATGGACCCTGAAATTGCCACCAACCTGGATAGTTCCTGGATTCCCCTTGCAGGTTTCTTCCAAGGACCCTGAAATCACCACCAGCAATACTTCCTGGATTCCCCTTGCAGGTTTCTTCCATGGACCCGGAAATTACCATCAAAGATGATTCCTGGGTTCCCCTTACAGGTTTCTTCCAAGGACCCTGAAATTGCCACCAGCCTGGATAATTCCTGGGTTTCCCTTAAAGGTTTCTTCCATGGACACAACTGACTAGTGCCAAGGGAATCAGTCTCTGAGGCCATAATAGAAATCATACACATTGGTTCACAGGTTGACACTACCCCCCCTATCAAAATGTGTATTTAATTGCGAATCAATGTCATCTGAAAATGTTCTCATTACTGGCTTACTGAAGATTGAATTTCAAGTCTCTGGTTGCTGTGGATTGCTGTACTGGGAGATCATGAGGTCAGTTTTTTTTATATTTAATTTAATGGTAACTTGTCTCATCACAGTACAATCACGGAGGACAGCACTCACCCAGAGAGCTTACAATCAAACAGGCCAGCAATAAAATATAATATATGTACGATATCTAGAGGAAGAAATAGGGATCAAACGGAAAGCCCTTAAGAGGCTTGCAAGGGGAGTACTAAGGAAAAAGGATTTGATGGGGGGATCCATATATATATAATTCGGAGCACGGTTCATATTCCTAACGAGCTGGTGTAATCTCTACAGAGAATCTTCACTGCTGTCTTTGAGAACAAAAATCTTCTTTTCAGTTATTGAGCATCTCTCGAAGAGATAATTATTGAAGGCTTGAGAACTGTAGGGTGGATTTTCCCCTTAGTGGGATAAAGTCAACTGTTCTTAACAGCGTTGGCCTAAGATAGGAATTAAACTATAAATCCAGCTGGGTGATGCTTGTAGCATTTCTCTTTGCTTTCTAGGCCATGCCTTCAGGCTATTCCATTAGTGGCCATCGCTATAGGAATTAGGGGCTAGAGACAAGGCTGTGCAGAATTTAATTGGCTGCAGTTGCTGGAGCCCAGTAATTGCCGAAGCTGTAAACTGAATCTGTCGTTTCTGGTGTATAATAAAAAAGGAAAATGCCATCACAATGTTTCTATCGGACCGTTACGAGCAGAATATGCGTTTGATTTACAATGCAAAAATGATGTTGGGTGATGATAAGGGGAGGCTGATTTATTCATTTTCAAATTCATGTTTATTTTAGAACTCAATCACAAATGAACAACGCGATTGTGGGGGGCGAGGGGTTTGTCCTTTCCTATATTTACAAAAAAAAAAAACAAGATTGCTTTAATTCACACCCCCCATTATTCCATTCATTTTTTAAAAAACAATGAGAATAGCCTGAATATTGAATATTCACCCCCATTGTCAGGTTTTAATCGTTGAATTCCTTAATTCAGATTCTAAAGATTATTTTGATTGATAAATATAAAAATTTGAGTTCAGAAAACAGATTTTTTTGAGTTTTTGTCTGAAAATGTTATTTCAGAAAAAAATGGAATAAATACAATTACGTTTTTTCTAACTATTGCTGGTTTTTTTTCTTTACCACTGGCATATTTCCAAAAAAAAGACTTGGGGGCCGATGCATCAAGGGTCGAATATCGAGGGTTAATTAACCCATGATATTCGACTGGGAATGAAAATCCTTCAACTTCAAATATCAAAGTCGAAGGATTTTGCACAAAAAAGTTTGATCGAACGATCGAAGGAATAATCCTTTGCTCGAACGATTAAATCCTTTGAATCGAACGATTCGAAGGATTTTAATCCAACGATTGAAGGATTATCCTTCGACCAAAAAAACGTAGCCAAGCCTATGGGGACCTTCGCCATAGGCTAACATTGGGTTCGGTAGCTTTTAGGTGGCGAACTAGGGGGTCAAAGTTTTTTCTTAAAGAGACAGTACTTTGACTATCGAATAGTCGAATGATTTTTAGTTCGAATCCTTCGATTCTAATTCGTAGTCGAAGGTCGAAGTAGCCCATTCGATGATCGAAGTAGCCCAAAAAACACTTCGAAATTCAAAGTTTTTTTTACTTCGAATCCTTCACTCGAAGTTAATGAATTGGCCCCTTGAAGTTGAAAATCACGCAAAAAAAACCCCCTGAAACTTCATTCATTCATTTCTAGAAATTCAAATGAAAATTAGCTTGGATATACGCTGGGGAACATATAACTTTTTTCGTGATTCAGAATTCTTAATTTTTAAAAAAAAATATTCTCCATAGTGGAGGAAACATTTTCAGTATTGTTTTTGTCAAAGTTCTCTATAAATAGGGTAAAGGAAGAAAAAACGATCATAAGTAGTATCAGTATCAGTCAAAGTTGACGTTTATGGATTATAAATTAGTGAATGTAAAAAAAAATGCTAAATCTAAAAAAAAATTGCCGCAATGTTACGTTTCACTTTTTACATAAACCTTGGGTTTAAGATGTCAAGGGAGTCTATAAAGAGAACAGTCAATGGGTTATCAAAATCTGAATCCACGATTTGACCTTATTTATTATTCAAATTAATTGGTTCGCACTTTTTCCCATGATCATAGATTTGTGCCGATTTTAGCCCAAACGGATTGGATTTTTGGGCTAAACCCAGCTAAGACCATGATAACTTCCAATAAGGATAGGGACCTCTTCTACTGTCTTATATACAACCTCGGCAGGTCTTTTTTCAGATTCAGACTCTTTGCAGCTTCGGGGTATAATAAATCTCTAAAAATTTGAGTTTTTTTCCCCCACAAAAAAGTTGGATTTTATAGTAAAAAAAAAACTAGAATTTTTAGCATTCAGACTTAAATAAATAACCCCCGAAGGGTTTTTTTTTTCAATGTTTTTTCAAACAGTAGTATTTTGGCAAAAAATTATTATAATAGAGCAAAGGAAGAAATAAGGGGAACATTTATGTCAAAGTTGAGGTTTATGTATTATAATTCTCTGAGTCAAAAAAATATTGACCGGTTACAACTTTTTTCATGCAGCTTTTGGTTCCAGTATGACAAGGCAGTCTTGAAGTTTTGAAGACCAGGCAGTCTTGAAGTTTTGAAGACCAGGCAGTCTTGAAGTTTTGAAGACCAGGCAGTCTTGAAGTTTTGAAGACCAGGCAGTCGTGAAGTTTTGAAGACCAGGCAGTCTTGAAGTTTTGAGGACCAGGCAGTCTTGAAGTTTTGAAGACCACAGGAAAACTGCTCCCGACGTAGAGCAAAAGTCTTTTAGAAACTCGGAATTTTCTTATCAGAATAAATAACAAATTAAACCTTATCCGTAACAGAAGCGATTTTGATTTCCATTGAGATCAGTGAACTTCAAAATCCCAGTCATTTCATGGAAACCTTCAAGGAACTTTCTCTACAGGTTCCTTGAGAGGAAGCACATATTTTGGATCTTTAACGATCCAATCACAACCAGTGTCTATCCCCTGGAACCAGCACAAAAGATTCTGCTCATGTTGTGCAGTTTTGTCAGGTTTCATAGAATCACTCAAAAACATTGCCTAGAAAAGTACTATCAAGCCACAGAATTGGACCAAATGAGAGCATGGAATCTCGCAACTAAGGAGCTACACTGGCTCCAACTAGAACAAAACTCCTCCACTCCTCTCAAGCTTAAAGGCGGATATGGGCCAACAGAATGGATACAGCCGTAGCCAACCATACAAATCGAGTAGCTGCTAATCTTTGGGTACAGATCAACAAAAAGAAACCTCTACTAAACTACCCAGATCACCAGGCAGGGGTGGAAATGCTTTCCCAAACCTCAACCAAACAAACTGGAGAAACGCTAACAACAGTAGGTCAGTTTTACGAAAGCACAATCATGAAAACTTATGAACAACTAACCAAGGAACATAACCTACCCACACATGAGCTCTACAAATACCTCCAGATAAAACACCTACTAGGGCCCGCCAGAATGGCAGAAAGTATGAAACCCGCAGTATTTGAAACATTACTAGCCCATAAGCCGTGCAGTCCCAAAGGAATAGCAAGAATCTACAAGATGCTCACAGAGAAGGACACTCGCACTAAACCAAAGCATTTTGAGAATGAGGGAAGGAGGGGACCCCCAAAAAAATGTACGATCTTTTTCAGCCTATCACCCTTAAAAAAGGAAAAAACGCCAGCGTTTTTTGTGACTTAGAAAAAATGTCAACTATTTTTGAAGCAATCCCTATCTGCTCTATTGCACTTCGCCTGGTCTGAGGTGGCGAAGGCAAGTCTGGCGCAAGAGGTAACGTTCAGTAAAGTGCGCAAGTTAGTGAATTAGCGTAGTTACGTCCCATTCGCCATAGCGCAACTTCGCCTGGCGTAAGGGTGCGAAGTAGTGCTAAAGTAGGTCTACTTCGCTAGCGAATTTATTCCAGCGCCCGTTAGTGAATTGGTGAAGTTATGAAATGACATCACGCTGTCGAATTTGCGCCAGCGTTAGTCACTTCGCCCTTTAGTGAATCTGCCCCATAGACTCTAACCTGGACAATTGGCTCCAACCAACAAATGAACCTAAGTTCAACATCAATGCAACGGTGGAAGCAGTGGAAAACAGAATACCACTTACCTGGAAAGACCTGAGAAACATTCCTCTAGCTACACGAGGCTGTGAGGCTATATTTTTTTATGCAGGAACTAAACTGAAGTTCAATTTGATGTTGTTTATGAAAATGTTAAAACTTTTGAATTAAAAAAACAAAAAACATTGCCTTCAAATCATTCAAATACATTGCTTTTCCCCCTCTTAATCGGATTCTCCTTGTTAAATCAGTCATAATAATCCCGGCAATGAAGGGGGCGACGGAACGATACAAAATCATTTTGAGAATTGGGAAAAGTGAAAAATATAACTCATCGATGGAATTATAAAAGAAGCAAAATGTTTGTTTCATTCTCCCTCATGTCATATTGTGCTAGCGAACAATAATTTCTCTTCTTAGGAAATTTGTGCCGAATACATGTCCATAAACATTGTGCCGAATACATGTCCATAAACATAGTGCCGAATACATGTCCATAAACATTGTGCCGAATACATGTCCATAAACATTGTGCCAAAATACATGTCCATAAACATAGTGCCGAATACATGTCCATAAACATTGTGCCGAATACATGTCCATAAACATTGTGCCGAATACATGTCCATAAACATTGTGCCAAAATACATGTCCATAAACATAGTGCCTAATACATGTCCATAAACATTGTGCCAAAATACATGTCCATAAACATAGTGCCGAATACATGTCCATAAACATTGTGCCGAATACATGTCCATAAACATTGTGCCAAAATACATGTCCATAAACATTGTGCCGAATACATGTCCATAAACATTGTGCCGAATACATGTCCATAAACATTGTGCCGAATACATGTCCATAAACATAGTGCCAATACATGTCCATAAACATTGTGCCGAATACATGTCCATAAACATTGTGCCGAATACATGTCCATAAACATTGTGCCGAATACATGTCCATAAACATTGTGCCGAATACATGTCCATAAACATTGTGCCGAATACATGTCCATAAACATTGTGCCGAATACATGTCCATAAACATTGTGCCGAATACATGTCCATAAACATTGTGCCAAAATACATGTCCATAAACATTGTGCCGAATACATGTCCATAAACATTGTGCCGAATACATGTCCATAAACATTGTGCCGAATACATGTCCATAAACATTGTGCCGAATACATGTCCATAAACATAGTGCCGAATACATGTCCATAAACATTGTGCCGAATACATGTCCATAAACATTGTGCCGAATACATGTCCATAAACATTGTGCCGAATACATGTCCATAAACATTGTGCCAAAATACATGTCCATAAACATTGTGCCGAATACATGTCCATAAACATTGTGCCGAATACATGTCCATAAACATTGTGCCGAATACATGTCCATAAACATTGTGCCGAATACATGTCCATAAACATTGTGCCGAATACATGTCCATAAACATTGTGCCGAATACATGTCCATAAACATAGTGCCGAATACATGTCCATAAACATAGTGCCGAATACATGTCCATAAACATAGTGCCGAATACATGTCCATAAACATAGTGCCGAATACATGTCCATAAACATAGTGCCGAATACATGTCCATAAACATTGTGCCGAATACATGTCCATAAACATTGTGCCGAATACATGTCCATAAACATTGTGCCGAATACATGTCCATAAACATTGTGCCGAATACATGTCCATAAACATTGTGCCGAATACATGTCCATAAACATAGTGCCGAATACATGTCCATAAACATAGTGCCGAATACATGTCCATAAACATTGTGCCGAATACATGTCCATAAACATTGTGCCAAAATACATGTCCATAAACATAGTGCCGAATACATGTCCATAAACATTGTGCCGAATACATGTCCATAAACATTGTGCCGAATACATGTCCATAAACATTGTGCCGAATACATGTCCATAAACATTGTGCCGAATACATGTCCATAAACATTGTGCCGAATACATGTCCATAAACATTGTGCCGAATACATGTCCATAAACATTGTGCCGAATACATGTCCATAAACATTGTGCCGAATACATGTCCATAAACATAGTGCCGAATACATGTCCATAAACATAGTGCCGAATACATGTCCATAAACATAGTGCCGAATACATGTCCATAAACATAGTACCGAATACATGTCCATAAACATAGTGCCGAATACATGTCCATAAACATAGTGCCGAATACATGTCCATAAACATTGTGCCGAATACATGTCCATAAACATAGTGCCGAATACATGTCCATAAACATAGTGCCGAATACATGTCCATAAACATTGTGCCGAATACATGTCCATAAACATTGTGCCGAATACATGTCCATAAACATTGTGCCGAATACATAGTGCCGAATACATGTCCATAAACATAGTGCCGAATACATGTCCATAAACATAGTGCCGAATACATGTCCATAAACATAGTACCGAATACATGTCCATAAACATAGTGCCGAATACATGTCCATAAACATAGTGCCGAATACATGTCCATAAACATTGTGCCGAATACATGTCCATAAACATAGTGCCGAATACATGTCCATAAACATTGTGCCGAATACATGTCCATAAACATTGTGCCGAATACATGTCCATAAACATAGTGCCGAATACATGTCCATAAACATTGTGCCGAATACATGTCCATAAACATTGTGCCGAATACATGTCCATAAACATTGTGCCGAATACATGTCCATAAACATGGTTGCAAAGTACCTAAACCTTTTCCTACTGATCCTTATGTAAATTATCTGTATGGGGAGGTGGTGTTTGGCCTACATACAGCACCCAAAATTATTCTTGAGGTTGAAATAACCATCCACGTGTGCTAAAATACTAGACAAAAAAATTTAATCGAAAATTGAATAGCGGGTTGCAAGCTGGTTTTTATACAGGCTGCCCAGGTTCCTGTTTAGGTTTCAGAAGTCTTAAACTCTGAAATCCAGCAGATCCCTGTTCGCCGCATCGTGAATTGCCAGCTCTTTGGTTTTGACCATACAGCACAGTATTGGCACCATAATATTCTATTTATATATATCAGGCAACAGGCCTACAGGTGGAACTCAGATCTGGTTCTGATTGATAGTACAAAGCGTTCCCTTTGGTGCCCAGCGCATTTCGCTGAAATTACGCTCCATCGCTCGCCCACAATATTGTTGTGGCAGAAAACATAGAAACAATGACACTTTCAATAAATTAATTCATCGGCTTCGCTCTGGAAACAGAATAATTAGCAGTCGGCGATCCCTCCGGTGAGAGTTTCACTGTGAGTGCTTCTTTTTATAATCAGCGCAGATAAAATGGCAGGTTAATTGCCCGACACAAAACGGAAATCTCACGTCGCTTTCAGGGCGATAATCGCATGTCTCTCTCTCGCTGCAGAGCATGGATACAGGATATAGTTGCGCAAACCGAGCATTGAATTGTTTCCATCTTCTATATTTCGCTGGCAATATTTGCGCATCCAGGTTTAATCAGGGGCAAAAATGATGCACCAGATTTAACAAATATACAAAGAAGGAATGTTCTGGGCACACTATACCCTCATACTGTACTGTCTAAGGGAATCAATATGGCACCTCCCTCCTCCCATATGTATAAATACAAATATACAGAGAAGGAATGTTCTGGGCACACAATAAGCTATACCCTCATACTGTACTGTCTAAGGGAATCAATATGGCACCTCCGCCTCCCATATGTATAAATACAAATATACAGAGAAGGAATGTTCTGGGCACACAATAAGCTATACCCATATACTGTACTGTCTAAGGGAATCAATATGGCACCTCCCTCCTCCCATATGTATAAATACAAATATACAGAGAAGGAATGTTCTGGGCACACAATAAGTTATCCCCTTATACTGTACTGTCTAAGGGAATCAATATGGCACCTCCTCCTCCCATATGTATAAATACAAATATACAGAGAAGGAATGTTCTGGGCATACAATAAGCTATACCCTCATACTGTACTGTCTAAGGGAATCAATATGGCACCTCCTCCTCCCATATGTATAAATACAAATATACAGAGAAGGAATGTTCTGGGCACACAATAAGTTATACCCTCATACTGTACTGTCTAAGGGAATCAATATGGCACCTCCTCCTCCCATATGTATAAATACAAATATACAGAGAAGGAATGTTCTGGGCACACAATAAGCTATACCCTCATACTGTACTGTCTAAGGGAATCAATATGGCACCTCCTCCCATATGTATAAATACAAATATACAGAGAAGGAATGTTCTGGGCACACAATAAGCTATACCCTCATACTGTACTGTCTAAGGGAATCAATATGGCACCCCCCTCCTCCCATATGTATAAATACAAATATACAGAGAAGGAATGTTCTGGGCACACAATAAGTTATACCCTCATACTGTACTGTCTAAGGGAATCAATATGGCACCTCCCTCCTCCCATATGTATAAATACAAATATACAGAGAAGGAATGTTCTGGGCACACAAAAAGCTATACCCTCATACTGTACTATATCTATCTATAAAATGGCAAAATTCAAGTAAGATTATTAAGAAAGAAGAAACCATCAGTATATGAGTTGGATGTGGCAGCTGAGATCGGAGGTACCAAGTTAATGACGGGTGAGTAACACATTATCCAGTACACAGACAAATGGTTTAATAGAAAGAGCGTGGGCAATGTGCTATTCTGTTAGGGGCAGCAAATCATTATTAGTGTCCTTATAAAGCACACGGCTGTCTCACTGTTCATTCAGTATGCAGTCTTTTATTTAATGATCTTCTGAAATGCCCAGCATTCGAGCTACAGATCAACCCTTTAAAGGGGAAGTTTCTCCTGATGTGCCATTTTCCCCAAAGATAGATGAGCTAATGCTGAGAAAGTACAGAGATGAGCTACTAAGCTGATAAAGGGAATGGAAGGGATCATTTATGGGGAAAGGCAAGTTGGGATTGGTTACACTGGAGAACAGACAGTTTTAGGGAGATATGATCACTATATATAAATATATAAGGGGGATATGATCACTATATATAAATATATAATGGGGATATGATCACTAAATATAAATATATAAGGGGGTATGATCACTATATATAAATATATAAGGGGGATATGATCACTATATATAAAAGGGGGATATGATCACTATATATAAATATAAAAGGGGGTATGATCACTATATATAAATATATAAGGGGGATATGATCACTATATATAAATATATAAGGGGGATATGATCACTATATATAAATATATAAGGGTATATGATCCTACAGTATATATATAAATATATAAGGGGGATATAATCACTATATATAAATATATAAGGGGATATAATCACTATATATAAATATATAAGGGGGATATGATCACTATATATAAATATATAAGGGGGATATGATCACTACATATAAATATATAAGGGTATATGATCCTATATATAAATATATAAGGGGGATATGATCACTATATATAAATATATAAGGAGGATATGATCATTATATATAAATATATAAGGGGATATGATCACTTTATATAAATATATAAGGGGATATGATCACTATATATAAATATATAAGGGGGATATGATCACTATATATAAATATATAAGGGGGATATGATCACTATATATAAATATATAAGGGGGATATGATCACTATATACATAAATATATAAGGGTATATGATCCTATATATAAATATATAAGGAGGATATGATCAATATATATAAATATATAAGGGGATATGATCACTATATATAAATATATAAGGGGGATATGATCACTATATATAAATATATAAGGGGGATATGATCACTATATATATAAATATATAAAGGGGATATGATCACTATATATAAATATATAAGGGTATATGATCCTATATATAAATATATAAGGGGGATATGATCACTATATATAAATATATAAGGGGATGTGATCACTAAATATAAATATATAAGGGGGATATGATCACTATATATAAATATATAAGGGGGATATGATCACTATATATAAATATATAAGGGGGATATGATCACTATATTTAAATATATAAGGGGATATGATCACGATATATAAATATATAAGGGGATGTGATCACTATATATAAATATATAAGGGGGAAATGATCACTATATTTAAATATATAAGGGGGATATGATCACTATATACATAAATATATAAGGGTATATGATCCTACATATAAATATATAAGGAGGATATGATCACTATATATAAATATATAAGGGGATATGATCACTATATATAAATATATAAGGGGGATATGATCACTATATATAAATATATAAGGGGGATATGATCACTATATATATAAATATATAAAGGGGATATGATCACTATATATAAATATATAAGGGTATATGATCCTATATATAAATATATAAGGGGATATGATCACTATATATAAATATATAAGGGGGATATGATCACTATATATAAATATATAAGAGGATATGATCACTATATATAAATATATAAGGGGATATGATCACTATATATAAATATATAAGGGGGATATGATCACATATATAAATATATAAGGGGATATGATCACTACATATAAATATATAAGGGGGATATGATCACTATATATAAATATATAAGGGGGATATGATCACTATATATAAATATATAAGGGGGATATGATCACTATATATAAATATATAAGGGAGATATGATCACTATATATAAATATATAAGGGGGATATGATCACTAAATATAAATATATAAAGGGATGTGATCACTATATATAAATATATAAGGGGGATATGATCACTAAATATAAATATATAAGGGGGTATGATCACTATATATAAATATATAAGGGGGATATGATCACTATATATAAAAGGGGGATATGATCACTATATATAAATATATAAGGGGGTATGATCACTATATATAAATATATAAGGGGGATATGATCACTATATATAAATATATAAGGGGGATATGATCACTATATATAAATATATAAGGGTATATGATCCTACAGTATATATATAAATATATAAGGGGGATATAATCACTATATATAAATATATAAGGGGATATAATCACTATATATAAATATATAAGGGGGATATGATCACTATATATAAATATATAAGGGGGATATGATCACTATATACATAAATATATAAGGGTATATGATCCTATATATAAATATATAAGGAGGATATGATCACTATATATAAATATATAAGGGGATATGATCACTATATATAAATATATAAGGGGGATATGATCACTATATATAAATATATAAGGGGGATATGATCACTATATATAAATATATAAGGGGGATATGATCACTATATATAAATATATAAAGGGGATATGATCACTATATATAAATATATAAGGGTATATGATCCTATATATAAATATATAAGGGGGATATGATCACTATATATAAATATATAAGGGGATGTGATCACTAAATATAAATATATAAGGGGGATATGATCACTATATATAAATATATAAGGGGGATATGATCACTATATATAAATATATAAGGGGGATATGATCACTATATTTAAATATATAAGGGGATATGATCACGATATATAAATATATAAGGGGATGTGATCACTATATATAAATATATAAGGGGGAAATGATCACTATATTTAAATATATAAGGGGGATATGATCAATATATATAAATATATAAGGGGATATGATCACTATATATAAATATATAAGGGGGATATGATCACTATATATAAATATATAAGAGGATATGATCACTATATATAAATATATAAGGGGATATGATCACTATATATAAATATATAAGGGGGATATGATCACATATATAAATATATAAGGGGATATGATCACTACATATAAATATATAAGGGGGATATGATCACTATATATAAATATATAAGGGGGATATGATCACTATACATAAATATATAAGGGGGATATGATCACTATATATAAATATATAAGGGAGATATGATCACTATATATAAATATATAAGGGGGATATGATCACTAAATATAAATATATAAAGGGATGTG
The DNA here is from genome assembly GCA_038501925.1 of Xenopus petersii. Classification (NCBI taxonomy): domain Eukaryota; kingdom Metazoa; phylum Chordata; class Amphibia; order Anura; family Pipidae; genus Xenopus; species Xenopus petersii. The sequence goes on along the minus strand of CM076676.1, from coordinate 4,995,822 downwards.
ATCACTATATATAAATATATAAGGGGGATATGATCACTATATATAAATATATAAGGGACAGTAATAAAATAGAGAAAGTACAGAGAAGAGCAACTAAGCTGATAGAGGGGGAGTAATTAATCGGAAAGGCGTTAGAATTAGATTTTGAGAAAGAATTACACCATCGTTTTAATGTTCCACGTTATTTATTGGGAAGTAGCTGTATTATTCACACTGTACTCTCCACACACCGTGGGTCCATTCTATTCCCCCTGATCTACTGACTGGCTCCCAATACTCATCACATTTATTATTCTATAAACAGAATTTACAGCCACTAAAAGTTCCAGTTCTTGATAATCTTTCTTTTTCTTTCTTACTTAAATTACATTTCCTAGTGAATTCCAGTTTATTGTTTTGCCCTGACTGTGCTGTTCTACCCGGCAATACCCAGACACACAAGGAGAAAATATATTGCAAACGGTGTGTAGCCTGGGAACGTGATTCTGGGACATCAAGAGGGGCTTGTAGTTACACCCCTTCTTGTAAAATTACTTTTCTTTTTGTTTTCATTAATGTGTAACAAGGACTCCCCCTACGGTTCCATTCTGCTAGCAGCAAGACAAAATAGGGAAAGCTTAGGTTACTCATGTAGTAATAATCTCCTGGTGCTTGTCTGCTCAGTTTTATCTCTCATTACACATTAGGCAACATAACTGAACTTGCTATCCCTCCACTTCCCTGAGACTATTATCCACTGTTACTATAGGCACCATCTCTCCCTACTATACCTGCTATCCCACAGTCACACTCCCTTCCCAGAGACTATTATCCACTGTTACTATAGACACCATCTCTCCCTACTATACCTGCTATCCCACAGTCACACTCCCTTCCCAGAGACTATTATCCACTGTTACTATAGGCACCATCTCTCTCTACTATACCTGCTATCCCACAGTCTCACTCCCTTCCCAGAGACTATTATCCACTGTTACTATAGACACCATCTCTCCCTACTATACCTGCTATCCCACAGTCACACTACCTTCCCAGAGACTATTATCCCACTGTTACTATAGACACCATCTCTCCCTACTATACCTGCTATCCCACAGTCACACTCCCTTCCCAGAGACTATTATCCACTGTTACTATAGGCACCATCTCTCCCTACTATACCTGCTATCCCACAGTCACACTCCCTTCCCAGAGACTAATATCCACTGTTACTATAGACACCATCTCTCCCTACTATACCTGCTATCTCACAGTCACACTCCCTTCCCAGAGACTATTATCCACTGTTACTATAGGCACCATCTCTCCCTACTATACCTGCTATCCCACAGTCACACTCCCTTCCCAGAGACTATTATCCACTGTTACTATAGGCACCATCTCTCCCTACTATACCTGCTATCCCACAGTCACACTCCCTTCCCAGAGACTATTATCCACTGTTACTATAGGCACCATCTCTCCCTACTATACCTGCTATCTCACAGTCACACTCCCTTCCCAGAGACTATTATCCACTGTTACTATAGGCACCATCTCTCCCTACTATACCTGCTATCCAACAGTCACACTCCCTTCCCAGAGACTATTATCCCACTGTTACTATAGACACCATCTCTCCCTACTATACCTGCTATCTCACAGTCACACTCCCTTCCCAGAGACTATTATCCACTGTTACTATAGACACATCTCTCCCTACTATACCTGCTATCCCACAGTCACACTCCCTTCCCAGAGACTATTATCCACTGTTACTATAGACACCATCTCTCCTTACTATACCTGCTATCCCACAGTCTCACTCCCTTCACAGAGACTATTATCCACTGTTACTATAGGCGTCATCTCTCCCTACTATACCTGCTATCCCACAGTCACACTCCCTTCCCAGAGACTATTATCCACTGTTACTATAGGCACCATCTCTCCCTACTATACCTTCTATCCCACAGTCACACTCCCTTCCCAGAGACTATTATCCACTGTTACTATAGACACCATCTCTCCCTACTATACCTGCTATCCCACAGTCACACTCCCTTCCCAGAGACTATTATCCACTGTTACTATAGACACCATCTCTCCCTACTATACCTGCTATCCCACAGTCACACTCCCTTCCCAGAGACTATTATCCACTGTTACTATAGACACCATCTCTCCCTACTATACCTGATATCTCACAGTCACACTCCCTTCCCAGAGACTATTATCCACTGTTACTATAGACACCATCTCTCCCTACTATACCTGCTATCCCAAAGTCTCACTCCCTTCCCAGAGACTATTATCCCACTGTTACTATAGGCACCATCTCTCCCTACTATACCTGCTATCCCACAGTCACACTCCCTTCCCAGAGACTATTATCCCACTGTTACTATAGACACCATCTCTCCCTACTATACCTGCTATCCCACAGTCACACTCCCTTCCCAGAGACTATTATCCACTGTTACTATAGGCACCATCTCTCCCTACTATACCTGCTATCCCACAGTCACACTCCATTCCCAGAGACTATTATCCACTGTTACTATAGACACCATCTCTCCCTACTATACCTGCTATCCCACAGTCACACTCCCTTCCCAGAGACTATTATCTACTGTTACTATAGGCACCATCTCTCCCTACTATACCTGCTATCCCACAGTCATACTCCCTTCCCAGAGACTATTATCCACTGTTACTATAGACACCATCTCTCCCTACTATACCTGCTATCCCACAGTCACACTCCCTTCCCAGAGACTATTATCCACTGTTACTATAGGCACCATCTCCCCCTACTATACCTGCTATCCCACAGTCACACTCCCTTCCCAGAGACTATTATCTACTGTTACTATAGGCACCATCTCTCCCTACTATACCTGCTATCCCACAGTCATACTCCCTTCCCAGAGACTATTATCCACTGTTACTATAGACACCATCTCTCCCTACTATACCTGCTATCCCACAGTCATACTCCCTTCCCAGAGACTATTATCCACTGTTACTATAGACACCATCTCTCCCTACTATACCTGCTATCCCACAGTCACACTCCCTTCCCAGAGACTATTATCTACTGTTACTATAGGCACCATCTCTCCCTACTATACCTGCTATCCCACAGTCATACTCCCTTCCCAGAGACTATTATCCACTGTTACTATAGACACCATCTCTCCCTACTATACCTGCTATCCCACAGTCACACTCCCTTCCCAGAGACTATTATCCACTGTTACTATAGGCACCATCTCCCCCTACTATACCTGCTATCCCACAGTCACACTCCCTTCCCAGAGACTATTATCTACTGTTACTATAGGCACCATCTCTCCCTACTATACCTGCTATCCCACAGTCATACTCCCTTCCCAGAGACTATTATCCACTGTTACTATAGACACCATCTCTCCCTACTATACCTGCTATCCCACAGTCATACTCCCTTCCCAGAGACTATTATCCACTGTTACTATAGACACCATCTCTCCCTACTATACCTGCTATCCCACAGTCACACTCCCTTCCCAGAGACTATTATCTACTGTTACTATAGGCACCATCTCTCCCTACTATACCTGCTATCCCACAGTCATACTCCCTTCCCAGAGACTATTATCCACTGTTACTATAGACACCATCTCTCCCTACTATACCTGCTATCCCACAGTCACACTCCCTTCCCAGAGACTATTATCCACTGTTACTATAGGCACCATCTCTCCCTACTATACCTGCTATCCCACAGTCACACTCCCTTCCCAGAGACTATTATCCACTGTTACTATAGGCACCATCTCTCCCTACTATACCTGCTATCCCACAGTCACACTCCCTTCCCAGAGACTATTATCCACTGTTACTATAGACACCATCTCTCCCTACTATACCTGATATCTCACAGTCACACTCCCTTCCCAGAGACTATTATCCACTGTTACTATAGACACCATCTCTCCCTACTATACCTGCTATCCCACAGTCACACTCCCTTCCCAGAGACTATTATCCACTGTTACTATAGACACCATCTCTCCCTACTATACCTGCTATCCCACAGTCACACTCCCTTCCCAGAGACTATTATCCCACTGTTACTATAGACACCATCTCTCCCTACTATACCTGCTATCCCACAGTCACACTCCCTTCCCAGAGACTATTATCCACTGTTACTATAGACACATCTCTCCCTACTATACCTGCTATCCCACAGTCACACTCCCTTCCCAGAGACTATTATCCACTGTTACTATAGGCACCATCTCTCCCTACTATACCTGCTATCCCGCAGTCACACTCCCTTCCCAGAGACTATTATCCCACTGTTACTATCGGCACCATCTCTCCCTACTATACCTGCTATCCCACAGTCACACTCCCTTCCCAGAGACTATTATCCACTGTTACTATAGACACATCTCTCCCTACTATACCTGCTATCCCACAGTCACACTCCCTTCCCAGAGACTATTATCCACTGTTACTATAGGCACCATCTCTCCCTACTATACCTGCTATCCCACAGTTACACTCCCTTCCCAGAGACTATTATCCCACTGTTACTATCGGCACCATCTCTCCCTACTATACCTGCTATCCCGTAGCCACAGTCTCTTCTCAGAGATTATTCAGTTGCTTCTTTGTATTATGGGGGCTCAGGATTTGTGCAGTCGCCCCTGGTCGGACCCCTCTGAATTCATGATGAATATCTTGTTCCTGTTTGTATTCAAGAGGCAACATCAATATAATTCACTGGCAGGTACAGAAAGACAATATTGCAGTAAAAGGCAATACTCACCACCCTTCATGAATATTCAATGGGCTGGATATTGCTGAGCGAGCAGGTAAGTGACCCTTAAACCTTTTATCCATGTTCCTTGTCCAAAATAATGTAAGAACTTGAAGTGATCAAAACAAAATTATACTTCCCAACTTATGAAATAGGGTAAAGCTCTCATTTTGTTCCCTGGCAGAACCAGAGCCGGGCGTGATTTCCACTGACCCAGCAAAACAGGCTGGAATGAAATCTAAACAGAGCGGCTTTTTGTGTCTGGAGAGATCAGCTGTAAATCTTTGTGAGTCAATGAGAAAGCAGAACGTGCCAAGGACAAGAGATTCCCGACTGCTCGGCTTTAGCTGTTGTTGAACCTATGGCTGCCTGAGCATTCTGGGAATTGTAGTTTTAGGATAGAGCTGACTGGGGCCTAATCATGCACATTCTGATGCATAAACTGATAATAATGCTTAAATTGTGGGGAACAAGTGTTTCATTCTGGGTAAAAACGTGGCAAATTGCATCCAATCTAGAATAATCTGATACTTCAGTCAGTGTTAAAGCAGTGGACTGGGCTTGACCACTCTCATGTAAGCTTACAGGGGACAGGGAGTCTGTGACTCAAGCAGTGGGTGGGGCTAGAACACTGTAATGGAAGCTTAGATTGTCCACAACTTCAAAGAAGCATAATGCGTAGATAAATGGGTATTTTAGAGCTGCCATGCAGCAGCCCATTGCTAGCAGCCATTCTACAGCATCGGCAGTGATTAACTCCCTGCAGCTCTCATCTGCTGCATCTGAGCATTCTGATGTACCTTTGCTTCCCAGAGGAACAGCTTACGTAAGGATCACGCTGAGTTAAAATATGGCTTTGGATAATGAACATCATTTTGCTGATTAAAAGCCCAGGACAGGTCTGCTGTTATGGAGCCATCTCACCACTCAGATGTTAATAGTGGCAGTTTGGGCATTAACTTACTTTGAAGATCTGTACATTTCTGGTTAGACTTTTTAATGGCTTTAATTTCATTCATTCCCCCCAACCAAAATACTGCAACTCGCAATACTTTATCCCCTTTGAAGACAGATGGTGCTCGGGATGGGCAGAGGTTTAGAGGTTTAGAATGAGTCCCATTTTTCACTTAGGGGTCGGGCTTAAAGGGCAGAAATGCTATGAAAGGAAAAGTGAGATCGGAAATGAGTTGCTTATTATTGGTTAAAAGATCAGTAGTCTGTTTACTATGGATTGAGACCATGTTAAAGGGGATATAAACATTCCATATCCATGTAGACAGAAAGGTAAGATGGGCACAACAGGGCAGATAAAGTAGGGCAACATAAAGACAGCAGGATAAAATAGCAACAGAAAGGCAAGATGGAGACTGTAGTAGATGTTGTAGACAGTAGGGCAAGATGGAGACAGTAGGAGAAGATGGTGTTACAAGATCAAGAGGGAGAGAGTAGGACTAGATGGACACAGTAAGGAAATGGATACAATAGAAAACAATGGAGACTGCAGTCGTTTTTGGAGATAATAGGGCAATATGGAGACAGTAGGAGAAGATGGTGGTACTGTACAAGATCAAGATGGACAGTTGGACAAGATGCAGACAGTAGTGCAATGGAGACAATAGAAGATGATGGAGAATGTAGTAGATGTTGAAGACAGTAGGGCAATGGAGACAATAGAAGATGATGGACAATGTAGTAGATGTTGAAGACAGTAGGGCAATGGAGACAATAGAAGATGATGGAGAATGTAGTAGATGTTGAAGACAGTAGGTCAATGGAGACAATAGAAGATGATGGAGAATGAAGTAGATGTTGTAGATAGTAGGGCAAGATGGAGACAGATGGATAAGATGGTGATACAAGATCAAGATGGAGAGAGTAGGACAAGATGGACACAGTAGGGCAATGGATACAATAGAAGATGATGGCGACTGTAGTCGTTTTTGTAGATAATAGGGCAAGATGGAGACAGTAATAGAAGATGGTTATACAAGATCAAGATGGAGGGAGTAGGACAGGGTGGACATAGGGCAATTGATACAATTGAAGATGATTGTGACTGCAGTAGTTTTTGTAGATAATAGTGCAGGATGGAGACAGTAGGACAAGATGAAGATACAAGATCAAAATGGAGAGAGTAGGACAAGATGGAGACAGTAGGGCAATGGAGACAATAAAATATGATGGAGAATGTAGTAGATGTTGAAGACAGTAGGGCAATGGAGACAATAGCATATGATGGGGAATGTAGTATATTATTTAGATAGTAGGGCAAGATGGAGACAGTAAGATAACATGGTGATACAACATCAAGATGGAGAGAGTAGGATAAACGGAGACAGTAGGCCAATGAATAAAATATGGAGAAAGTAGGGCAAGATGGAGACATTAGGGCAATGGAGACAATAGAAGATGATGGAGAATGTAGTAGATTTTGTAGATAGTAGGGCAAGATGGAGACAGTAAGATAAGATGGTGATACAACATCAAGATGGAGAGCGTAGGACAAACGGAGACAGTAGGCCAATGAATAAAATATGGAGAAAGTAGGGCAAGATGTAGACAGTAGGAGACAATGGAGACCATAGGAAAATTGAGACTGTAGTATTGATACAATGCTGGGACAGGCACCCACAAACCAATTTCAATTTTTAGAACAGCAGAGCTCCATGCTATTTAAAAAAATGGAGCTCTGGCTTTTTTTTTGTTTGTAGAGGGTTTCAGTCAGAGGTAGAGGTGCCCTGTGCATTGTGGGAAATATGGTGCCATAATTCATTAGAATTCAGGATACCCAACCAGTGACCCCTCCAGTTACCCCAAAACCGCAAAACTCTCAGCCCTGTCCACTGTCCCAGAGACCCCTAATTATGGCAAAATGTTCTTTTCCCTTAAGAGGAGATTCAGAACCAGAGAATTCCATGTATCCACAACCACATCCTTGAATAACCCATGCTACTGATTTATAATTGTCTCGCTTTGCATAAAATTCCGTTAATTGGAGTTTTCTTGATTAACAACTGTACTTATCTCTTCTGGTGCAGATGGAAACATTGTCCTCTCTGATTACATTTCTGCAAATAAGTAAATGGCAGCTCCAACTGCAGATATCCATTCACACTACTGGGTTGTGCCGCTTATGGGCAGAGCTGGGTAGCTGGACTGGGGGGCAAAAATGCTGGTCAACAAGTCTTGGTCAGATCATGCAGGTCTCTACTGTACTGTCTAAGGGAATCAATATGGCACCTCCTCCTCCCATATGTATAAATACAAATATACAGAGAAGGAATGTTCTGGGCACACAATAAGCTATACCCTCATACTGTACTGTCTAAGGGAATCAATATGGCACCTTCCTTCCTCCCATATGTATAAATACAAATATACAGAGAAGGAATGTTCTGGGTGTCAATAAACTATACCCTCATACTGTACTGTCTAAGGGAATCAATATGGCACCTCCTCCTCCCATATGTATAAATACAAATATACAGAGAAGGAATGTTCTGGGCACACAATAAGCTATACCCTCATACTGTACTGTCTAAGGGAATCAATATGGCACCTCCTCCTCCCATATGTATAAATACAAATATACAGAGAAGGAATGTTCTGGGCACACAATAAGCTATACCCTCATACTGTACTGTCTAAGGGAATCAATATGGCACCTTCCTTCCTCCCATATGTATAAATACAAATATACAGAGAAGGAATGTTCTGGGTGTCAATAAACTGTACCCTAATACTCTACATTATAAATACAAGATACGCCTTACCTTTATATAGGGTTTATTTATAGGGTTTATTTTCATCTTTAAATGTCATTCCAAGAGTAGCAAATATATATTATTATATTAGATTAGCCATATCACATCCATAAATTCCTATTTAGAACGAATTAAACCCAACAGAGCTGCCAGTCAGTTCACAGAGGAATTACACCGGGTCTCATCTGGCTGGTTGGGAAGCTCTATAATGGCGGGACCAATCGAATCATCTGCGCAATAATAAACCCATAACATTATTAGGGAATATATATCAAACAGAATTAGTAACGCCCCTGAAATGATCTTCTATTCTAATAGGAGAAAGTGACACTTTACGAGGGTGACTGCATGTTCGGGGTACTTTCCGGATCTTCATACCTGTAGGGGCCAATTCATTAACTTCGAGTGAAGGATTCGAAGTAAAAAAAACTTCGAATTTCGAAGTGTTTTTTGGGCTACTTCGACCATCGAATGGGCTACTTCGACCTTCGACTACGACTTCGAATTGAAGGATTCGAACTACAAATCGTTCGACTATTCGATAGTCGAAGTATTGTCTCTTTAAGAAAAAACTTCGACCCCCTAGTTCACCACCTAAAAGCTACCGAACCCAATGTTGTTAGGTCCCCATAGGCCTGCCTAAATTTTTTTGGTCGAAGCATAATCCTTCGACCGTTGGATTAAAATCCTTTGAATCGTTCGATCATTCCTTCGGTCGTTCGATCAAACTATTTGTGCAAAATCCTTCGACTTCGATATTCGAAGTTGAAGGATTTTAATTCCCAGTCGAATATCGAGGGGTTAATTAACCCTCGATATTCGACCCTTGATGCATCGGCCCCTTAGTCTACTAGAAAATCATATAAACATTAAGGGGCAGATTTACCAAGGGTCGAATATCGAGGGTTAATTAACCCTCGATATTCGACTAGGAATTGAAATCCTTCGACTTCGAATATCGAAGTCGAAGGATTTAGCGCAGAAAATTCTTCATTCGATCGAACGATTCGAAGGATTTTAACCCAACGATCGAAGGAATATCCTTCGATCCAAAAAACTTAGGTAACCCTATGGGGACCTTCCCCATAGGCTAACATTGACTTCGGTAGCTTTTATCTGCCGAACTAGGGGGTCGAATTTTTTTTTAAAGAGACAGTACTTCGACTATCGAATGGTCGAATAGTCGAACGATTTTTAGTTCGAATCCTTCGATAGTCGTAGTCGAAGGTCGAAGTAGCCCATTCGATGGTCGAAGTAGCCCAAAAAAATCTTCGAAATTCGAAGTTTTTTAACTTCGAATCCTTCACTCGAAGTTAGTGAATCGGCCCCCAAATAAACCCAATAGGCTGGTTTTGCTTCCAATAAGGATTAATTATATCTTAGTTGGGATCAAGTACAAGTTACTGTTTTATTATAATTTTTTTTTATAAATCATTTTTTAAAATTTGGATTATTTGGATAAAATAGAGTCTATGGGAGACAGCCTATACCGTGATACGGAGCTTTATGGATAACAAGTTTCCGGATCCTATACCTGTAAAATGATAAACATACATATTTATACCGAAAACCTCTTTCTACCTAGAAATCGAAAAATTTTCATCCACTTCTATCAACAAATATATAAATCTTTCTAAATCCCCTGAAGCTCCTTCCAATATTCGATAGACGGCGAGCCCAGCCCCCACCCTCCCACCTTACTCAGCCAATGTGAGGTTTAAAGCAATTCATTTTTTTTTTCTCTTTCATTTGTGTGTTTTGTGTGATCTCTTCTTATGGAAATCAGGAGAGATTATTTATATATATCGGAAAATAAGGCTTTTTTTTTTTATAAATGGAAAAGGGGACAAAAACAACCCCCATTCAGGAAATGAATCCCTTCCTCGGACAATACGCGGAAGAAGAATCTCATTTTCCCCATGCTCTTTTTTTTTGCCGATTCAAAGGAAAAAATAGATACAAGGATTAAGATAAACACTTCAAATATTCACATTTCATTAAATCCCGTAGTAATACCGGCGAAATCCACCGAAATGTTCTTACGGCTGCCTGAGAGCCTCAACGTTCTTTGAAAGGGGGAGGGTCCTAGGAAAGGGTTAATGACCTGGTTCCCGTACTTGGGAATACTGATCGGACTGAAGAGACATATACTATATATATATATATATATATATATATATATATATATATATATACCCCAAAAATATACCCCAAAAATGACCCTTTTAATGCCCTATTGCTCTCCAAAGTAGACATTTGGGGGATTATTTATTTAAAGTCCGAATAGTAAAACCACTATAGTAAAAACTCCAGTTTTTCACTAGAAAACTCAAATTTTTGGAGGGGAAAAAAACCTCTCTCGAGATTCATTATACCCCAATGCTGCAAAAAGCCTGAATCCGAAAATCCGCCATCTCAGGCCTATCAATGTCCTGTAGAAATCAATGGGAGAGGCATCTATCCCAAATTGAAGTTATCGGGGTCTTTAGTGGGTTTCATACTTTTTCTGGGGTTTTCAGGCAAAAACTCGATAAAATTTAACGATTCGGGGGAAAAAAACATTAAAATTTTAGCGATTCAGGGAAAAATCATGAAAAATTTGAGCGATTCCAGTTTTTCGCTCAGTCTTTATGCAATACAATTAATTTGGGTTATTTTAATAAATATAAGGTCAACCCGAGCATTGGAGTTTCGTAGTGATGGGTGAATTTATTCGCCAGGCGCGAATTCGTGGCGAATTTGCGCAATTCGCCTCCAGCGAATAAATTCGCAAAACGGCCGCGAAAATTCACGGAAAAAATTTGCCGGCGTCAAAATTTTTTTTTTCGAAAAAACGGAGACGCCGGCGCCGTTTCGCTAATTTTTCGCCATTTCGCGCGAAATTCGCAAATTTTTCGGCGAAACGCCACAAATTCGCCCATCACTAGAGTTTCGTAGTAGTTTTTTTTAAATGAAATAAATTCAGATTTTGGTAAATAACCCCCTTGAAGTCATCTTATAAGGATGTCCCCATTGGAGACTCTCTGTGTGGTTTTTCAGGTTTATCTGACTAGGAGCAGGTCCTAAAGTTGATGGAAGGATTAGGTCTCCCAGTTGGCTTTGAAATAAACCAGGATGAGTTTGAGTCTAGGACCAAGCAAAGAGAATTATTGGTTGGCCAGTCCTTCTTCTCCAGCAACTCCAACCTTGGTAGATAGAGAAGTTCTTGCACACGATCAGCAGTCTATTTGCATTTCATTGATGTTTTTTCCTGGTGGTGATGGTTTCTTTGTTTAGAAGATATGCCACATAAGCAAGAAATCTCCTCTTAAAGTGCCCCCACATTAACCTTGCTGTGGAACACCCGCCATGGGACAATCCTTCCTGATTGCACTCGCTCAGGAATGGGCTCGCTAGAAAATAGCTCATTCAGCCTACGGTCGCTCTAGCCTGCCAAGAACATTCTGCAGCTAAGGTGTATTTGCATATCTCCTAGAATAATCAGACTTCTGCTTCTTATTCCTTTTATTTCGAAGAAGAGATTGGGAAGTGTAACAAAAACTGCACCACGACAAAAATTCATCATCAAAAATCTGGTTGATTGGTCTATGGAAGGATGCCTAGTCCTCATTAGGGCTCATGCTGTCTGCACCATCATCAAGGTGATGTTATTCCCAACACTGAGATGTTCTCTAACACATGTTGCCCTACTGTTGTCCCATATCGGGTCAATGCTTTACTAAACCACTCTATATGGCCAAAAGTATGGGGGCACCATCTCATTCGCAAGCCAAGGGGATTAATAAAAAGTTACCTCTCCCTTTGCTTCTATAACTGCCCCTACTCTTCTGGGAAGGTTCCAACTAGATGTTGTAACATTGTTGCTGGAAGTTGTTGCTGGGAGTTGCTTCCATTCAGCCACAAGAACATTAGTGAGGTTGAGCACTGATATTGGGGATCAGGCTCAGAGCTGGGGTTCCAATTCATCCCCCAGGGGTTCAGTCGGATTAAGGTCAGGTTCTTCTCATATCAGCAAACCCATTCTCTATGGACCTGGCTCTGTGCATGGGGACATTATTGTGCTGAAACATAAAAGCCCACCACAAAACAGTTCCACAAAGTAGGAAGCACAGAAATGTACCCTGTAGCCTTAAGGTCTCACTGGAACCAGGGGCCCAAACCTTGGAAACAGCCCCGGCCCATTATTCCTCCTCTGTCTTCACCCCACGGGGGTTCAGTTGAGTTGAGGGTCAGGGCTCTGTGCAGTCAGGTTCTTCTCATCTCTGCAAACCCATTCCGTATGGACCTGGCTCTGTACATGGGGACATTATTTTGCTGAAACAGGAAAGGGCCTTCCCCAAACTGTTTCACAAAGTAGGAAGCAGGGAATTGTAAGGAATGTCATTGTACCCTCTTGAGCTAGACAACATTTTATTGAACCCCTTTGGAAAGATCTTGTCAAACCAATGAGATGGCATACCTATGTTGGGGTTGCTGGGGTAGCTTCAGAGAAGGGTTTACATTCCCCTTTCCAAAACACCAGCTGAGAGCAATAAAAAGAAATAGGCAGGGGTGGGCTTTGTTCTCCTTTAATGCACCCTGAAAAGATTAAGTTATCAGAAAGTCAGTCTGCCTAACTTATTTGTACCCTGGGTACCCCTGGAACTATAGCAGGGTGACACCCCAATGTTTCTATATATCTGTAACCTTGTAATGAGCTAAGGGGGCTCAGTCTGAAGGTCAGTTAGGGGGAGATTTGGGGTGAGTGCTTATTTGTACCCTGGGAACCCCTGGAACTATAGCAGGGTGACACCCCAATGTTTCTATATATCTGTAACCTTGTTATGAGCTAAGGGGGCCCAGTCTGAAGGTCAGTTAGGGGGAGATTCGGGGTGAGTGCTTATTTGTACCCTGGGTACCCCTGGAACTATAGCAGGGTGACTGTTACCCCAATGTTTCTATATATCTGTAACCTTGTTATGAGCTAAGGGGGCACAGTCTGAATGTCAGTTAGGGGGAGATTTGGGGTGAGTGTTTATTTGTACCCTGGGTACCACTGGAACTATAGCAGGGTGACACCCCAATGTTTCTATATATCTGTAACCTTGTTATGAGCTAAGGGGGCCCAGTCTGAAGGTCAGTTAGGGGGAGATTTGGGGTAAATGCTTATTTGTACCCTGGGTACCCCTGGAACTATAGCAGGGTGACTGTTACCCCAATGTTTCTATATATCTGTAACCTTGTTATGAGCTAAGGGGGCCCAGTCTGAAGGTCAGTTAGGGGGAGATTTGGGGTGAGTGCTTATTTGTACCCTGGGTACCCCTGGAACTATAGCAGGGTGACTGTTACCCCAATGTTTCTATATATCTTTATCCTTGTAATGAACCATTATCTCTATCTATCTATCTATCTATCTATCTATCTATCTATCTATCTATCTATCTATCTATCTATCTATCTATCCATCCATCCATCCATCCATCCATCCATCCATCCATCCATCCATCCATCCATCCATCCATCCATCCATCCATCCATCCATCCATCCATCCATCCATCCATCTATCTATCTATCTATCTATCTCTCTATCTCTCTAACTCTCTCTCTCTTTCTCTCTCTCTCTTTTTCTGTCTGTCTGTCTGTATATCATCTAACCAGCCATCCATTTATATGGATACCATTATAAAATATATACAATTTGTCCTTTGTATGATAATAGGCCCCTGGTGGAAAGCTGACTGTCAGTTTGGCATGTTGTTGGCCGACCTCTCGTTAGCCGCCGCTGTGCAAGCAGAGCAAAGCTTTCCGGATCTGTCTAATGCTGCCGAGGGTTTAGGGCTGTCAGTCAGAGCGGGTGCCAGGCTGAAGTGTGATTTCTTCTATGGGATGGGAACGGACGGAGAGACTGACAGATTTCAGCGGTGAGTTATGAACCTGGATGGGTCTGACAGCGCCGATCCTTTCCCTAATGGCCCATTGCAAAAGCTGAAGCCCAAAGGAGAATCTGTTGGAACAATCCCACAAGCCTTGTTTGCAGCCGGTGCATTAGGTTTGCTGGCAAGATTCCCGCTGGAGGCAGTGAAGTTTAGATGGATGTGGCCCAGGCATTACGGATGAAGAGCACAAGGGCTGTCAGGCAACACATGATAAGATTCTGGGGGGGGGGGGACCCGGAGCCTTCGCTAAATGGAACAGCTGAGATCTTGGTTCCTTTCTGTCACTGCTTTATTCTCACTGTAGCTACCGACTCTGAACTTACAGGGATATGAGTAGAAGATTATATATCAATATATTGTTAGGCCCCTTAAAGGATAAGCAAACCTTAAAACTAAGTGAATGTAAAACTGATGAGGGGGGGCTATTCTAAGCACTTTTGCAATGTACATTCATTATTTATTCTTTTCAAATTCCAAGATATTAAGGGATACATGTGCTGTTAATATGAATGAATTGTGTTACAACAGCGCCACCTGCTGGTCATTTTCTGACCAGTCTGACCAGCAAGTAGTCAAGGAAGTTGTCAGGAGAAAGAAAGAGACTGATGTTCTTCTGCTTAGGAAAGATGTGAGAAAGGTTTCTAATTTTATTCCTAAGCAGCCTCTTTCTTTCTCCTGGGGGTGGGGGGGGGGGTCACTGACCCTATCTAAAAAACAAATGCTTTTCAAGGCTACACCTACTTTGGGCCCCTCTGAAGATTTTTTTGCAAGAGGGCCCAGCACACTGTAGTTACCCCTCTGATTCAGGCCTCTCCCATTCATATTATAGTCACTTATTCAAAGCAATGGTTGCTAGGCTAACTTGGACCCTAGCAACCAGATGGCTGAAATTGCAAACTGGAGAACTGCTGAATAAAAAAGCTAAATAACTCAAACACCACAAATAATAAAAAATGAAAACCAATGGCAAATTGTCTCAGAATATCCCTCTCTACATCATACTAGCATTTCATTTAAAGGTGAACAACCCCTTTACGTTTACTGGGGGCCCCATTCCAACTCGACTTTCCTAATAACATCCAACTCCATGACCTGCCCCACATCTGGACATTCCCAACCCCCATCATGTCACCCCAAATTGCAAAAAAAATAATAATGGCAGAATGCACCCTGCGTTGCCCATTATAAATATACCCCTATGGTGTTTGATATCACATGACATAGACTTGGGGCAGCTCCTTGGAATGAAGCGCAGGTGATATAAGGAGCTAAATTCCCGTTACCCATTCTCCTTGTTACAGGTCAGTGCTCGCTGAGTGATGCCCCAAATATAAAGCTGTCATAGGATAAAGCGATACCTCTTCCTCGCATCACTCACCTCGAGCGGCTCAGATAAAAATAGTTCATAAATTCAGGGGATGTGCATTTCCGCAACTGTCACTGCATAATCGCCCCCCTTAAATCTTCGGATTTCGTACATTCATGCGGTTCATGTTTTTATCTGTCCTTGGAGCAGGCGTCTCCAGGCATATCAAGGGGGGTGACCATACATGAGATGGATATTTTTTTTTGGGGGGTCCCTCTTTACCCCCCACCAATCAGGGGGCCTAAGTGACTGATAATTGAGGTCTTTTGTATGGAGGCTCCATGATTACCGATGGCGGCCCTGCCAGCAAACGTAAAGATGGATTCTTAAAGCAACACTGCACAATAAAATAAATAGGGATGCACTATTTTGGATTCGGCCGAACCCCCAAATCCTTTGTGAAAGATTCGGCCGAATACCAAACCGAATCCGAGTCCTCATTTGCATATGCAATTAAGGGGTGGGAAGGGGAAAACTTTTTACTTCCTTGTTTTGTGACAAAAAGTCACGCAATTTCCCTCCCCGCTCCTAATTTGCATATGCAAATTAGCATTCGGATTCGGTTCGGCCGGGCAGAAGGATTTGGCGAATCCTGCTGAAAAAGGCTGAATCCTGGATGAATCCCGAACCAAATCCTGGATTCGGTGCATCCCTAAAAAAAAGGTTGACTAGTTAGAGACAACTATAATAAATGCAAGTTGCAGGGTTCCTAACTGCCGTTTCACTGTAGGTGACCTACTAAACCCAATTGTTTCATTAGAATTCCTTCTTCCCACTACCCCCTTTGTCCCCCCCTTTGCAACCCTACCTATTCCCCGAATCTCCCCTCTCTATGTCACAACTCCGCCCCCTTTATAGCACAGCTCTACCCTTCCTGACAGTTTGTATGTCCCTCATACAATCTCATCAAATAGCCATAAAATGCCCAATCTAGCCATAATCTCTGTGCATTAGTTTGAGAAGCCTACTTTGAGGATCTGGGGGTGCGAAAGGGAGAGATTTTAGGGGTGATTGTGTGTCCTGTTATTTTAAAGGGGCAGCAGCCAAATCAGCATTTTTACAAAGACTCTACTGGGTCTGTTTATAAAAGTGCAAATAAATTCAGTTACCGCTGTCACATTTACGGCACGTTCTGCTGTGTAAGAGGATGTGTTGTTTTCCTGTTATTGTGTTATTCTCACTGTTATAAATACACAGGTTTTACACACCGAGTGACACAAAGGGGAAGTTTGCTGTTTTGTCTTAAGAAATAATGGGCTGGGGCTGTTTCCATAGTTTGGGCCCCTGGTTTCAGTAAAACCTTAAGGCTACAGGGTACAATCCTGTGTTTCCTACTTGGAACAGTTTTTTTTTTTTGGGGGGGGGGCTTTCTTGTTTCAGCACAATAATGTCCCCATGCACAGAGTCAGGTCCATTCAGAATGGGTTTGCTGACATGAGAAGAACCTGACCTGAACCCAACTGAACCCCTGTGGGATGAATTGGAACCCCAACTGTGAGCTTGATCCCCAATATCAGTGTCCAACCTTACTAATGCTCTTGTGGCTGAATGGAAGCAACTCCCAGCAACAATGTTCCAACATCTAGTGGGAACCTTCCAAGAAGAGTAGGGGCAGTTATAGCAGCAAAGGGAGGGGCGACCCAACTGAACCCCTGTGGGATGAACTGGAACCCCAACTGTGAGCCTGATCCCCAACATCAATATCCAACCTCACTAATGCTCTTGTGGCTAAATGGAAGCAACTCCCAGCAACAACTCCCAGCAACAATGTTCCAAAATCTAGTGGGAACCTTCCAAGAAGAGTAGGGGCAGTTATAGCAGCAAAGGGAGGGGCGACCCAACTGAACCCCTGTGGGATGAACTGGAACCCCAACTGTGAGCCTGATCCCCAACATCAATATCCAACCTCACTAATGCTCTTGTGGCTAAATGGAAGCAACTCCCAGCAACAATGTTCCAACATCTAGTGGGAACCTTCCCAGAAGAGTAGGGGCAGTTATAGCAGCAAAGGGAGGGGCGACCCAACTGAGCCCCTTTGGGAATGAACTGGAACCCCAACTGTGAGCCTGATCCCCAACATCATTGCCCAACCTCACTAATGTTCTTGAGGCTGAATGGAAGCACTCCCAGCAACAATGTTCCAACATCTAGTGGGAACCTTCCCAGAAGAGTAGGGGCAGTTATAGCAGCAAAGGGAGGTGCAACTCAACTGAACCCCTGTGGGAATGAACTGGAACCCCAACTGTGAGCCTGATCCCCAACATCAGTGCCCAACCTCACGAATGTTCAAGTGACTGAATGGAAGCAACTCCCAGCAACAACTCCCAGAAACTATGGTCCAACATCTAGTGGGAACCAAACCAGAAGTAGGGACAGTTATAGCAGCAAAGGGAGGGGCAACTCCATATTAACCTCCTAGGTTTGGGAATGAGATATTTAACAGTCAGGGGTCTCGATACTTTTGCTGATATAGTGGGTGTGTTCTAGATTAGATTGTAAGCTCCCCTGGGGCAAGGACTGATGCAATCAATTCACTGATCACTACAAGCGCTACAAATAAAGGTTAGCAATAAAGACTCAATGTAATTTGTATTGTATATTTCATTAGAATAGAATTAATGGCCATTAGAAGTCCCAGGCCAGAGAGAAAGATCTGCTGTGGGGGGGGGGGGGGGTTGCCTGGTTTATCACTGTCTCCTAAATATATAAAGAGACAAATACATAAGGTGATTACTCCACTAACTAGGAAATAATGAGATGTAACTTGCAAAAGTCATTAGGGACGTCATAATATATATATATATATATAAATATATATATATATATATATATATATATATAAATATATATATATATATATATATATTTTTTTTTTTTTTTTCCTACTCTCTGCCCGCTCAGATCACAATCACTATCCAATGAATTTGTTTTAAATCAAACATAAAACGTATGATAAAATATTGAATAGGCCCAAGAGGGGGAAAAAAAAGCCCTCCCCAAATCAGATTTCATATCCTATTTATGATCACAGATTTATTATTCATATTGCCCTGGGACATTGGGGATTATTTTATGCAGTAATTGATGTAACTCCCCCCTATCTCTGCTGAGAAGCTATTTACAACTTAATTACAGATGCAAAAGGATTCTCCAATGGGAGCCAACCCTACTAGGACTATGTTAACAATCTCATTCTTATCAAACATAGGGAGAGAAGTGGGACTTTTTTTTTACTTTGCAATCAAATGGAGAATATAGTGCTGCTTAGGGGATCAGATCCAGAAAATGCATTAAATGCCGTTAGTGAAGACCTTATTAAACCAAGAACAAATGTTCAGCGTAAACAAGGGTCTCATTGGAGGATCATTTTGCATTAATTAGGCCGTTGACCCTAAGGGCAGAGACAAATGTGGAGTTTCGGGGCGACTAATCTGCCCGAACTGCCTTTCGCCAGTTAGAATCTAAATTAGCATTAGGAGAACTTAATTTTCCGAAGTCGCCATTCCGCCGGCAATTTAGATTTCAACTGCCAGAAAGGCAGTTCGGGAGAAGAAGAGGCAATTGGTCGGCGGGCCACTAAATCTCCACGAATCTCCACCTCTGTCTCTGCCTTAGGGTTTTAAATTAAGAAGCTATTTATATGGTTGCTGAACTACAGCTCTCATCATGCTGTACAATCCTTTCCTGCTTTAATAAGGTGTTTCTTTCCAAACCTCATTAGATATGCAAGAGGATTATCCAATGAGAAGCCTGCTAGCACGATGTCAATGATTGTACAGTATTTTTAATCAATGGGTATAGAAAGGCATCATAAAGCTACACCTTCCCCTAATGTAACACCTTTCCCCCGGGCTGTGCCTGTAGTTTTCAACAAAGACCTTAATATACCTGAACGCCACACAGATGGTCTCTATCTCTTTGTGCGCTCTCCTCCTCCTCCTCTCTCCCCATTCCCTTCCATCACTCCGGTCACCCTCCTTTCATGCTGCCTTTCTCTCCCTTCCTGCGCTGCTACTCAGATAAGCCTTTTCCAATCAAGAGACTCGTTATCTAGTGACTGCGTTGGGTGAAGATGAATTAACACAGACGCACACGTATCTTATCACCGGCGAGAAAGAAAGAGAAGAACTCGACAACAGAAGCCGCAGCACAATAGTGAGGGCCTTATATTTAGTGAATAAAGTAGCCCCTCTTGTAAATTATAAGGATATTAAAAGTTACCGAGGAGTTTCATGACCATATAAAAACAGGAGTCATGTGACAGAAATGACATCAGAACTCACCTTTTATAACTGATGACATCAGAACTCACCGTTTATATTGATATAATTTAAAAGATATGGCTTTTGTGTATTATATATATATATATATATATATATATATATATATATATATATAGGGATGGGTAATTATGTCCGTACCCCGTAGGCTGATGGGATCCTGTCACTGTGTAGCATCTAGTGCTACCAATCCCTATTTCTGTAGGGAAATGAGAGAGAGCAGACAGTAACCCTTCCAACACTTTCCTCTTGTCTCTATATATTAGGTACCTATCTAGTGTTACCAATCCCTATTTCTGTAGGGAAATGAGAGAGAGCAGACAGTAACCCTTCCAACACTTTCCTCTTGTCTCTATATATTAGGTACCTATCTAGTGTTACCAACCCCTATTTCTGTAGGGAAATGAGAGAGAGCAGACAGTAACCCTTCCAACACTTTCCTCTTGTCTCTATATATTAGGTACCTATCTAGTGTTACCAACCCCTATTTCTGTAGGGAAATGAGAGAGAGCAGACAGTAACCCTTCCAACACTTTCCTCTTGTCTCTATATATTAGGTACCTATCTAGTGTTACCAACCCCTATTTCTGTAGGGAAATGAGAGAGAGCAGACAGTAACCCTTCCAACACTTTCCTCTTGTCTCTATATATTAGGTACCTATCTAGTGTTACCAATCCCTATTTCTGTAGGGAAATGAGAGAGAGCAGACAGTAACCCTTCCAACACTTTCCTCTTGTCTCTATATATTAGGTACCTATCTAGTGTTACCAATCCCTATTTCTGTAGGGAGATGAGAGAGAGCAGACAGTAACCCTTCCAACACTTTCCTCTTGTCTCTATATATTAGGTACCTATCTAGTGTTACCAATCCCTATTTCTGTAGGGAAATGAGAGAGAGCAGACAGTAACCCTTCCAACACTTTCTCTTGTCTCTGTCTCTATATATTAGGTACCAGATATTGGTGTTAAAAAGTAATGCATTTGTGACATGAGAAGTATAATCAAGATTCTGAGTCTCCCTATTTCTCATGTCACAGACCTCTGGCCGGCAGTTGCTTTTTCATTTAGAGAATTAAATTCTATGGTTTGAAATATATAAAGCTGGAGAGTCAAACGGCCCCAGACCTCTCGCTGAATCACTTCTATATCTAAAAGCCTCATCTATAGCTTCTGGGGGCTGAGAATGATTACACTTATTAGATGTTATGCGGCTTGTCATGTTTGTGCCCGAGATAAATAAATCCATAAATCCTGTTCCTGGGAACCCGAGTGATTCACTTCATAAAGGTGTTGAGGGTAACTAAATATAAAAGTATTTTTTTGCATTATGTATTAGTTTCTTAAAGGAGAACTAAAGCCTAAAAATGAATGTGGCTAAAACTGCAATATTTTCTATAGTGAACTTATTGCACGAGGCTAAAGTTTGAGCTTGTCAATAGCAGCAATGATCCAGGACTTCAAACTTGTCACAGGGGGGTCACCATCTTGGAAAGTGTCTGTGACACTCACATGCTCAGTGGGTTCTGATTGGCTGTTGAGAAGCTAAGCTTAGGGCTCGTCACTAATTATCCAGCAGAAAATGAGCTTCCCTGGCTGTAATATAAGCTGATGCTACAGGTTTGCTGATTATTCAATTCTGATGCTAATTGCACTGGTTTCTGTGCTGCCATGTAGTAATTATGTGTATTAATTACTAATCAGCCTTATATTGTGACATTTCTATTCTATGTGTACTGTATAGGGATGCACCGAATCCACTATTTTGGATTTGGCCGAACCCCAGAATCCATTGTGAAAGTTTTCGCCGAATAACGAACCGAATGCGAATACTAATTTGCATATACAAATTAGGGGAGGGAAGGGGAAAACATTTTTTACTTCCTTGTTTTGTGACAAAAAGTCACGCGCTTTCCCTCCCCATCCCTAATTTGCATATTCAGATTCGCTTCGCTGGGCAGAAGGATTCTGCCAAATCCGAATCCTGCTGAAAAAGGCTGAATCCTGGCCATATCTCGAAACGAATCCTGGATTCGGTGCATCCCTAGTATATTGTGAGTAGAGTGGGTCCCTAAGCTCAGTAAGTGACAGCAGCACAGAGCATGAAAAGAAGATGGGGAGCTACTGGGGCATCTTTGGAGACACAGATCTTTACTGCTAAAGGACTGTGGTTGTCTTGGGCTGGTACAGAAGCACAAAACATCATGTACAACATTTCTACCTACTTCTTTAGTTTAACTTTCCTTGTCCTTTACATTTTTCAGTAAATATCCAGTGATTCTCAGAGTTCCCTGTATAACTGAGCCTGCAGCCTTGTGCCTTTATATGGTCACAGAACAACCCCTCAGTGACTTCTAATATCCTTATCATTTACAGTAGGGGGTACATTATCCCTTATAATACATGAGCGATACTCAGAGTTCCTGTATAACTCAGCCTGCAGCCTTGTGCCTTTATATGGTCACAGAACAACCCCTCAGTGACTTCTAATATCCTTATCATTTACAGTAGGGGGTACATTATCCCTTATAATACATGAGTGATACTCAGAGTTCCCTGTATAACTCAGCCTGCAGCCTTGTGCCTTTATATGGTCACAGAATAACCCCTCAGTGACTTCTAATATCCTTATCATTTACAGTAGGGGGTACAATAACCCCCTATAATACATGAGTGATACTGAGAGTTCCCTGTATAACTCATCCTGCAGCCTTGTGCCTTTATATGGTCACAGACAGGTCCGGACTGAGAATTAAAATAGGCCCTGACATTTCAGGTACACAGAGGCCCAATCAGCCCACATAGAGGCCCAAACAGCTCCCACCAGCCCACTAAATACGGACTTTCTATGGGACCTTATAGCAGCCCCTCTGGCATTTGCCAGAACCCACAGATTGCCAGTCCGGGCCTGGTCACAGAACAACCCCTCAGTGACTTCTAATATCCTTATCATTTACAGTAGGGGGTACATTATCCCTTATAATACATGAGTGATACTCAGAGTTCCCTGTATAACTCAGCCTGCAGCCTTGTGCCTTTATATGGTCACAGAACAACCCCTCAGTGACTTCTAATATCCTTATCATTTACAGTAGGGGGTACATTATCCCTTATAATACATGAGCGATACTCAGAGTTCCCTGTATAACTCAGCCTGCAGCCTTGTGCCTTTATATGGTCACAGAACAACCCCTCAGTGACTTCTAATATCCTTATCATTTACAGTAGGGGGTACATTATACCTTATAATACATTTCCGTATACATTGAAGAGATTGCTGTATAACGAGGAAGAAGAGAGAGACATAAATTAGGATTGTCAGTAAAAGCTGTTGGTAGGAGAGAGGAAGCCGATCATTATTGGACAGGAGTAGCCTGAGAGATTGTCACTAAGAGCAATTAGAGTTTCCTGTGATTCATGGATTGACTCATTAGGAAACATTATGCATATGTCTATATATCGTGAGCTAATTGTTTACCTGTTGGCTTTGCAGCAGGGATTCGGCTGGCAGCCATAGGAAGGTGTTGGATTCATGCATTGGGCGCATATTTAAAGGCACAGTGATCTCTTTTAATGGTTAAAATATTCATGCACGAGATACACTTTGTCGAATGGCAAGGAAAAGCTCTGTGACTAAAGCTGGGCAAGTTGCAGTTGGTGGTTAAAATTCCGGCCGCCTTGCCCAGTGACCCTTAACATGCACTGTATTGGGAGCACCCAATAAATGTCTGTCCTACGAGGGATGGAGGGTGGTGTCAGGGGCATCAGGTATGTGTAAGGGAATAGTTTGTAGAGACCATCCCATCAGCCAAGGGCCCACCAGGGTTTTCCCCAGTATCCCGGTGGGCCAGTCCTGGTTCTAGATTTATTATGAGCACATAGTCCCATTGCTTCTCTTGACTCATTTACGGCAATTTCGGGTGCAACTTGCCATGTTTCTTGTTACCCACAATCCCAGTGTCCTTATGGACCGAGTTACGACCTTGTTACAATCGCATACGATGCGTCGAAATAGACACAATGAAGCCATTTCCGATCTGGGCTCTGTTTGTTATAACCAGGTACAGTGAATGGGTCAGTTGATGGGGGGGACCCCGGTGGGGGATGTCGGGGGGCCTATCGGCTTCTCGCGGACCAAGGTGGAAGCTTCAGGACAAAGTTCAAGCTTGCGGTAATCAAAAGTAATCGTAGTCAATTCCAGGCAGTAGTCCAATTGGCAAGCAGCAAAGGATCAGGTTCAGGCAATCCAATCAGGAACAATTTAGGAACACTCAGGAATGAAGGTAACAATTCCTATAATCGGGCATTGAACCCGTGACCTCATCGTCCTTTTCTTTCAAGTTTTCGTGCCAAGTGCGTGACGTCATCACGCTGGCGCCATCCGACGTGGGTCATGGGTGCCGCCATCTTGGATGCAACGCCGCTGGAGACGGGTGCACCATCGGGCATGAGTTTTTTTTTAAAAGTTTTTATTTATCATTTTTAATCGGGC
The DNA here is from genome assembly GCA_038501925.1 of Xenopus petersii. NCBI lineage: Eukaryota > Metazoa > Chordata > Amphibia > Anura > Pipidae > Xenopus > Xenopus petersii. Next base: position 4,971,211 of record CM076676.1, on the reverse strand, counting down.
ATGAGTTTTGGAAGGGTGGGGGGGGGCAAGCTATTAACCAGCCTTTCATTCTCCTTCCTAAAACTGTATAGTACCGAAAAAATCTATTGGCTATTGACAAACACCACAAGCATACCTCCCAACATTTTGGAAATAAAAAGAGGGACAAAAAAGTTGCCACGTGAATTTTTTTTTACCACGCCCATTGTTGTGACCACACCCCCTAATTCCCATGTTCATTTTACAAAATTTCTATGGTTTTTTTCAGTTATCACAGTTTTGCTAATGAAGGTGTATTGCCCTTTAAGCTGTGAGTCTAACTGCTCCCAAGAGACCTGTTTATCTTAAATTGTTACAATTATTTATTTGCTTATCTCAAAATTGTTACAAAAGTATCTTATCTGCAGGTGTGGCTGTACTGGTCTGTTCAGTGCAGAGAAAAACTGGACTTTAGAGTACAAACGAGGGACTGCGGGTTGAGCTGTCAAAAGAGGGACTGTCCCTCTGAAAACGGAGGTATGACTCTAAGTGGTGGCTCCGCCCTCCCAGCAGCAGCCATTCCCATTGGTTGACGTGAGCAAGGAGATACCCGGTGTTCATGGTACAGACATGACTATAGACAATACAGAGCTGGGAGGCTCCGCTGAACATCATTTACATCCCATAATAAACCTGAATGTTTAATGTGCTCATTAATATAAATACATCCTTGTAAATCTTTATTGAACCTTTTAAAAGCCTTTCCCTAATCCAAGCTCAGTCTGCTGTGTTTAACCATCTCACCCATTCCGACTCTGTTACAATCCTAATCCTGATTTTTTTTTTGCCATTTCCTAAAGTTTGGGAAGGGGTCTTGTCTGTGGCTCTTGCTCCCCTCTCAAATGTCAATAACTGTGTAATATATATAGGTATGGGATCTGTTATCCGGAAACCCGTTATACAGAAAGCTCCAAATTACGGAAAGGCTGTCTCCCAAAGACTCCATTTTATCCAAATTTTTACAAATGATTTCCCTTTTCTGTGTAATAATAAAACAGTCGCTTGTACTTGATCCCAACTAAGATATAATTAATCCTTATAGGGAGCAAAACCAGCCCATTGGGTTTATTATGGGGGTTATTTATCAAAGTCTGGATTGTCTCAACATTTTCTGCTTGGGTTTTTTACTCTTATTCATAACAGTTTCCCGAAAATTTGCTTTGCAGAAAAAAAAACAGATTTTCACTTTTTTTTTTTTTTTGGATTTTTCACCCAAAAACTTCAAATTCTTATGTTTTTTGACCAAAAAACTCCAAAAACTTCTGGGTATTGCCCGAAACCCAGCGCACATCAAAAAATTATTGAGACTTCTCCCATTGACTTATATGCAACCTCGACAGGTCTGAGACGCCGGATTTTCTGATTCAGACTTTTCCATCCTCAGGGTTTAATAAATTCTGAAAAATTTGTGATTTTTTAAAAATCCCATTTTATAAAAGAAAATCACAAATTTATTTGGGGATTTTTGCATTCGGAGTTTAATAAATAACCCCCTTAATGTTTACATGATTTTCTAGTAGACTTAAGTTATGAAGATCCAAATTACAGAAAGATCCGTTAAACGGCAAACCCCAGGTCCTGAGCATTCTGGATAACAGGTCCCATACGTGTGTATATATATGTTTTTTGTCTCATAAAACAAGCTGATTAAGGGGAATTTTTCCCATTTGTGTGTCAGCGATCCATATCGGAGTTTCCTTCTCATATGAGCAGGTTGTGGGTCCCTCGCTTTCTCGCCTTCTGTTCCATTCCCTTTTAAGTCTCCCGTTAACATGAAAATGAGAGAGAATGGAGAGTGAGCCGTTATTGAGGAACTCTCGGCATGGGGGCAAAATAAATCCAAATACAGTTTTCTTTTACAATAGAATAGGAAAATCTATCTTGTTCTCCTAAGTACAAATATACTGCACGTTTGGCCCAATTGGATTATTATCCTGGGAAGGAAAGAGAAGGTGAGAATTAATCAGGCTCTGAAGAACCCAGGAACAGGGACCTAATCTGGGGACCCTCCACCACCCACACCTGTAGACCCTGCCCCACTTCTTGCAATCTTCTCATATGGGGTCTTACAGCCACCAGATAAAGGGTCAGCAATGGCTTCATACTGCTGCTTTGGGTTGGGTACCTGCAGAATACCCAAAAAACTCTCGGGTTTCAGACAGAAAGTCCCTGATTCCCTGACCGTGCCGACAGTTTGTGGGTAACCCGCCCGGCTAAGGCATGAGAGCACTAAGTCCCGCCCATGAGAATACAGCAAGTTTTTTTGCTTTATTCTTCTGATCTAGCACCAAAGTGACGTCACTTCCAGTCCTTTGTGACGTCACTTCCAGTTTTGCAGGTCCCGGGTTTGAAGGTAAGTTCACTATTTGTAATGAAAGTTCCTTCAATCTCCCACCCAGTCCCCAATGTATAAACAGCCAGATGGGGGCAAGTCTCCCCTTTAGTGATGGGTGGATAAATTCGCCTGGCGCGGATCTGCGGCAAATTTCTTCGTTTCGCGGCCGGTTAATACATTCCACCAACAATTCAAGAATCTGGAGGCGTGTCTGAAAAGTCACTTGTGGTCAAATCCGTCTCGCGTCAACAATATACGGATGCCCATTGACTATAACGCCGGCGTGAAAAATTGACGCGGACGTCAAAATTCGAGTTTTGCTAATTTTTCGCCGTTTCACGGGAAATTCGTGAATTTTTCGATGAAGCTAAACTGGAGAAATTCTCCCACCACTACTGCCCTTTAATTTTGCTGCCCTAGTCCTACGCCTTTCCACAAATCCAGGCCCACAGTTGCCCCTGCCACGCGCCTCTGTATTATAAACTCACAACAGAACCCGCACAGCCTAAATACTCGCCATACTCCAAAACCAGGACTTTGACCAAGTCATAGTGACACCCAAGACCACAATCTCTACTAGGGATGCACTGAATCCAGGATTTGGTTCGGGATTCGGCCAGGATTCTGTGTTTTTCAGCTGGATTCGGATTCGGCCGAATCCTTCTGCCGAACCGAATCCGAATCCTAATTTGCATATACAAATTAGGGGAGGGAAATCACGTGACTTTTTGTCACAAAACAAGGAAGTAAAAAATGTTTTCCTTTCCCATCCCTAATTTGCAAATTAGGATTCAGGGGTTCGGTATTTGGCCGAATCTTTCGCGAAATATCCAGGGGTTCGGCCGTATCCAAAATAGTGAATTCGGTGCATCGCTAATCTCTACCACCTTCAAAAATGTTAAAAAATAAAAAATAAAAACAGCTCTGGAATAATCCAATTCTTCTAAATAGAATGGCATCCCTTTAATATTGCCATAAATATTCTAATGACGCGATACGATACGATACGGTTATAGTATAGACCTTCTGCTCTGATCTTCAAAGCCGCAACAGAAAGCAATCTCAGGCCTCACCATGGCTCATATTCAATTAATATTCACTCCATAGAAACAGGAGCAGTTTATTAGTTAAGTCTGAGTCTCATTTGTGAGATGACAGGCCTCCATCCCTCAGCCTCGCACACTTTCCCGCTGGCTAATATTCCAATTAAAAGACTAATCACAGCCATGAAATCCCATCACCGTGTATTTATTCTCATAATGTCGGAGCTTTGCATGGGAAACCTCACCAGTGCCACGTGCAGCCCCCCCCCACAGAATGTCCCATTGTAGGTTCTTTAGTCGTCATTGATTGGTTTCTGCTAGGGATGCACCAAATCCACTATTTTGGATTCGACCGAACCGCCGAATCCTTTGCGAATGATTCGGACGAATTCCGAATCCGGATCCTAATTTGCATATGCAAATTAGGATCCGGATTCGGAATTCGTCCGAATCATTCGCAAAGGATTCGGCGGTTCGGTCGAATCCAAAATAGTGGATTTGGTGCATATGCAAATTAGGGGTGGGAAGGGGAAAAACATTTTTTACTTCCTTGTTTTGTGCCGAAAAGTCATGCGATTTCCCTCTTCACCCCTTATTTGCATAGGGGTGTGGCCGGTCAGAAGGCTTCGGCCGAATCCAAATCCTGCTGAAAAAGGCTGAATCCTGGCTGAATTCCGAAGCGAATACTGGATTCGGTACATCCCTAGTTTCCGCCTCTTCTCCACCAACACCCCTAATCATTCTGCAGGGGGCAGCTTTCATCTCCCTGTTTAAAGCCATTAGCTATTTTTAAAGACTTCAGATTGGATAAGGTGGACTTTCCTCTCCATTGGATACAGTTTAACCAGTAACAGTATGACAGAAAAGGGTGGGTGTTTTTAGATTATGCAGATAAAATGCTCAATGATTTTTAATTTCTTTGTAAAATTACTGTCTGTCTGTCCTCTTCACTGCTGGTCCTGACTACATATACTAAGAGAACTTGGCATTTCTTGGCAGTGGCAGAGCTCACTGGACTGGAAGGACTTGTTTAAAGAATAAGTAAACCTTAAAATAATGTAAAACTGATAGGGGGCTATTCTAAGCACTTTTGCAATGTACATTCATTATTTATTCTTTTTAAATTCCAAGATATTAAGGGATACATGTGCTGTTAATATGAATGAATTTTGTTACAACAGCGCCACCTGCTGGTCAGTTTCCCACCAGTCTGACCAGCAAGTAGTCAAGGAAGTTGTCAGGAGAAAGAAAGAGGCTGATGTTCTTCTGCTTAGGAAAGATGTGAGAAAGGTTTCTAATTTTATTCCTAAGCAGAAGAACAACAACTTCCTTGACTACTTGCTGGTCAGACTGGTGGGAAACTGACCAGCAGGTGGCGCTGTTGTAACAAAATTCATTCATATTAACACTACATGTATCCCTTAATATCTTGTCATTTAAAAAGAATAAATAATTAATGTACATAGCAAATGTTATTAGAATAGCCCCTCATCAGTTTTACATTCACTTATTTTAAAGGTTTACTTATCCTTTAAGATCACTGTACTGGGGACATGGCAGACCTCACTGTACTGGGGACATGGCCAAGCTCATGGAACTGGGAGAGCTTGGTTGAATTCACTGTACTGGGGGATATGGCAGAGCTCATGGTACCAGTAGAACTTGGTTGAGATCACTGTACTGGGGACATGGACAAGCTCATGGTACTGGGAGAACTTGGTTGAGTTCACCATACTGGGGGCATGGTAGAGAGCATGGTACCGTTAGAACTTGGTTGAGATCATTGTACTGAGGGCATGGCCAAGCTCATGGAACTGGGAGAACTTGGTTGCGATCACTATACTGGGGGATATGGTAGAGCTCATGGTACCAGTAGAACTTGGTTGAGATCACTGTACTGGGGGCATGGCCAAGCTCATGGAACTGGGAGAGCTTGGTTGAGTTCACTGTACTGGGAGACATGGCAGTGCTCATGGTACCAGTAGAACTTGGTTGAGATCACTGTACTGGGGACATGGCAGAGCTCACTGTAGTGGGAGTATTGCCAAGCTCATGTAACTGGTAGAACTTGATTGAGCTCACTGTATTGGGGACATGGCCAAGCTCATGGATGGGAGAACTTGGTTGAGTTCACCGTACTGGGGGACATGGCAGATCTCATGGTACTGGGAGAACTTGTCAGAGCTTCCTGTACTGGGGGACATGGCAATGCTCATGGTACCGGTATAACTTGGTTGCCATCACTATACTGGAGACATGGACAAGCTCATGGTATTGGGAGAACTTGGTTGAGTTCACCATACTGGGGGCATGGTAGAGCTCATGGTACCGTTAGAACTTGATTGAGATCATTGTACTGGGGGCATGGTCAAGCTCATGGAACTGGGAGAACTTGGTTGAGATCACTATACTGGGGATATGGTAGAGCTCATGGTACCAGTAGAACTTGGTTGAGATCACTGTACTGGGGGCATGGCCAAGCTCATGGAACGGGGAGAGCTTGGTTGAGTTCACTGTACTGGGGGACATGGCAGTGCTCATGGTACCAGTATAACTTGGTTGAGATCACTGTACTGGGGACATGGCAGAGCTCACTGTAGTGGGAGTATTGCCAAGCTCATGTAACTGGTAGAACTCGGTTGAGCTCACTGTATTGGGGACATGGCCCAGCTCATGGATGGGAGAACTTGGTTGAGTTCACCGTACTGGGGGACATGGCAGAACTCATGGTACTGGGAGAACTTGTCAGAGCTTCCTGTACTGGGGGACATGGTAGTGCTCATGGTACCAGTATAACTTGGTTCAGATCACTATACTGGAGACATGGACAAGCTCATGGTACTGGGAGAACTTGGTTGAGTTCACCATACTGGGGGCATGGTAGAGAGCATGGTACCGTTAGAACTTGGTTGAGATCATTGTACTGAGGGCATGGCCAAGCTCATGGAACTGGGAGAACTTGGTTGCGGTCACTATACTGGGGGATATGGTAGAGCTCATGGTACCAGTAGAACTTGGTTGAGATCACTGTACTGGGGGCATGGCCAAGCTCATGGAACTGTGAGAACTTGGTTGCGATCACTATACTGGGGGATATGGTAGAGCTCATGGTACCGTTAGAACTTGGTTGAGATCATTGTACTGGGGGCATGGCCAAGCTCATGGAACTGGGAGAACTTGGTTGCGATCACTATACTGGGGGATATGGTAGAGCTCATGGTACCAGTAGAACTTGGTTGAGATCACTGTACTGGGGGCATGGCCAAGCTCATGAGATTGATAGAACTTGGTTTAGCTGACTCTACTTGGAGAACTTAGCAGAGCTCATTGTAATGGGGGACATGGTACAACATTCTGTACTAGAAAAACTTGGCCGAACTCACTGTATTGGGGAAAATGATTTCTCTAACAGATGGGGTGTCAACTTCCCTCCATTGCCCCCGTGCCTCTGACTCCAGCCACTGTCTATGGAGTTAATCTCTCATTAACATTTCAGTCTGCTGGTGTTGTTATTTTTTACTATTAATACTCCCAGGGGTACAGTGTACTAACAAGGAGAATTTATGAATAAATTATATAGAACATCTGGCAGATGTATTTAGAGAGCCGAGCAAAATAGAGTTTTATGTAATGTGCAGGATAAAACGAGAAGTCGTCCTTATTATGCCTTATTATTATCATGTTCTGCATTCAGTACAGGTACAGGATCTGTTATCCGGAAAACTGATAACGGTGCCTTATTTAAACTGATTGATTTGATTTGCTTTTTTAGCTGTAACCATTGAATGGAACGTGGGCAAGGGAAGGGTTAAAATAAGATATACTTCCCCTTTAATTGATTGCATTGCTGAAAGGTTCTTTCATGTGCTCTCATAGACATAATGAACGCCCTGAATGTTCCTTATTGCCCAATAAATAGAAATGTGTTTTCTTACTGACGAGCGGTTGAAGCTGCGCTCCCCTGCGTTCCGTTTTTCAGCGTTCAGCCGCCGGGGAGCGCAGGGAAAATGCAGCATGTTGCGTCTCAACCTGCGTTTGGCGCCTACACGCGCCTGTGTGAGTACAGCCCCATTGAAAAAAACGAAATGCGTCTATTCCTGCGCTCCCCTGCGGCTGAACGCTGAAAAACGGAACGCAGCTTCAACCGCTCGTCAGTAAGAGCCCTTGATCCTGCGCAGCCCCATGTTGGGGGTTAATGGCCACCCTTTCCACCCCCGTACATTTCTCGCCTGTGAATTGCTGTCATATTTCCATCTGTGATCTATAAATCCTTTCGAATGTACACGACAAGCAACACGGCCCTAATCAATAATTAATCGCACGCAATTATAACTCGCCCCCGACAACACCGTTCCATGTAGGATTTTAATTATGATTTCCCGATAAAGCGATCCCTTTGTATTTCATCTCAGCGCCGGCTGAAATGCATCTTATTAGAGCCAAACAAGAGGGAACTATAGGAGGCAGTAAGAATAATAATTACAGTGTCTATTTGGCAAAATTGTTTTCTTTGGGTTTACTTCCCCTTTATTTCCCTTGGGGATCAATGGTGAGGAACAGAGAGTAAACAGAGCAGGCAGGATTGTGATTGGAGGATCTCGTTGTATCACTTGGAGGACTTGGGGAAAGTTTTTACTGCGCAGCATCACGTTAACCCTTTAACTGCTCTGTATGTTTTTTTTATTGTAGATCTAGATCTTTTTCCAGAGGTACAACACCATTTGATATAAATCTAGATGGATAAAAGGGGCAGAATTAATAAAATGATTATGATTGGTAGGTTTATACCCTGAGAGGCAACAGGGGTCAATCCTTATCTCAGCAGGAACAGTCCCCTAAGTTTGCTCATAGTCTGTACAGAGAGATCCCATGAAACTATGGCAGCATAGGTATTCCTCTGTACTAAGCACAATTCAGCAGGAACAGTCCCTAAGTTTGCTCATAGTCTGTACAGAGAGATCCCATAAAACTATGGCAGCATAGGTATTCCCTGTACTAAGCACAATTCAGCAGGAACAGTCCCTAAGTTTGCTCATAGTCTGTACAGAGAGATCCCATAAAACTATGGCAGCATAGGTATTCCCCTGTACTAAGCACAATTCAGCAGGAACAGTCCCTAAGTTTGCTCATAGTCTGTACAGAGAGATCCCATAAAACTATGGCAGCATAGGTATTCCCTGTACTAAGCACAATTCAGCAGGAACAGTCCCCTAAATTTGCTTATAATCTGTACAGAGAGATCCCATAAAACTATGGTACATAGGTATTCCCTGTACTAAGCACAATTCAGCAGGAACAGTCCCCTAAGTTTGCTCATAGTCTGTACAGAGAGATCCCATAAAACTATGGCAGAATAGGTATTCCCTGTACTAAGCACAATTCAGCAGGAACAGCCCCCTAAGTTTGCTCATAGTCTGTACAGAGAGATCCCATAAAACTATGGTACATAGGTATTCCCTGTACTAAGCACAATTCAGCAGGAACAGTCCCCTAAATTTGCTTATAATCTGTACAGAGAGATCCCATAAAACTATGGTACATAGGTATTCCCTGTACTAAGCACAATTCAGCAGGAACAGTCCCCTAAGTTTGCTCATAGTCTGTACAGAGAGATCCCATAAAACTATGGCAGAATAGGTATTCCCTGTACTAAGCACAATTCAGCAGGAACAGTCCCCTAAATTTGCTTATAATCTGTACAGAGAGATCCCATAAAACTATGGTACATAGGTATTCCCTGTACTAAGCACAATTCAGCAGGAACAGCCCCTAAGTTTGCTCATAGTCTGTACAGAGAGATCCCATAAAACCATGGCAGCATAGGTATCCCCTGTACTAAGCACAATTTAGCAGGAACAGCCCCTAAGTTTGCTCATAGTCTGTAAAGAGAGATCACATAAAACTATGGCAGCATAGGTATTCCCCTGTACTAAGCACAATTCAGCAGGAACAGTCCCTAAGTTTGCTCATAGTCTGTACAGAGAGATCCCATAAAACTATGGCAGCATAGGTATTCCCTGTACTAAGCACAATTTAGCAGGAACAGCCCCTAAGTTTGCTCATAGTCTGTAAAGAGAGATCCCATAAAACTATGGCAGCATAGGTATTCCCTGTACTAAGCACAATTCAGCAGGAACAGCCCCTATATAGTTTGTTCATAGTCTGTACAGAGAGTTACAAGCTGGGCTGGGTTCCAAGGTGCGGGTGCTGAGAGTATAGTGAGTCACGTGTAAGTGGATGAGAAATAATAGCACCATTAGGTAATTTTATAACCTGTTTTTTATCATTTGCAGTCAGTGTGTTTATTTAGCTCCTCGTTCCAGGGTAATTACCTGCTTGATGAAAAGCCTCATTATGGGATATACGCTTCAGGTGGGGGTGGGTCTGATGAGCAATTAGCCATGTCCTAATTATCCCACTTTCCCACACCTCTCATTCTCTCTTCCTCTCTCTTGAATTTTCCATTTAGCTTATAATGACGCTTGCTGGAACGGGATTCCCGCTTGTGCCTCTATGACTGTTTTCATGGAACTAATATTTTATTTATTGCTTTTCTTAGTCATTTTGTTTTTTTATAAATTATGTTTTTTAATTTCACTCCTGATTTAGAATGATTCACATCTCCTGTCAGTTATTACTGCTTTCTCTTCCCCCTGCAAGCTGTCATCTAAGCCCACCCACTGCTTGATTCACAGACTCCCTGCCCCTCTCCCTGTAAGCTTCCATCAGAGTGTTCTAGTCCCACCCACTGCTTAACTCAAAGACTCCCTGTAACCCCTGTAAGCTGCCATCAGGGTGTTCTAGTCCCACCCACTGCTTAAGTCACAGACTCCCTGTAACCCCTGTAAGCTGCCATCAGAGTGTTCTAGTCCCACCCACTGCTTGAGTCACATACTCTCTGCCCCTCCCCTTGTAAGCTGCCATCAGGGTGTTCTAGTCCCACCCACTGCTTAAGTCACAGACTCCCTGCAACCCCTTTAAGCTGCCATCAGAGTGTTCTAGTCCCACCCACTGATTGAGTCACATACTCTCTGCCCCTTCCCCTGTAAGCTGCCACTTCCTGTAACCCCTGTAAGCTGCCACAGGGTGTTCTAGTCCCACCCACTTCTTAAGTCACAGACTCCCTGTAACCCCTGTAAGCTGCCATCAAAGTGTTCTAGTCCCACCCACTGCTTAAGTCACAGACTCCCTGTAACCCCTGTAAGCTGCCATCAAAGTGTTCTAGTCCCACCTACTGCTTAAGTCATTTACTTTCTGTAACCCCTGTAAGCTGCCACCAGGGTGTTCTATTCCCACCCACTGCTCAAGTCATAGACTCCCTGTAACCAATTAAGCTGCTATAAGTTTTCTAGACACACCCACGTCTTAAGTGACAGACTCCCTGTAAGCTGCCATCAGAGTGTTCTAGTCCCACCCACTGCTTGAGTCACATACTCTCTGCCCCTCCCCCTGTAAGCTGCCATCAGGGTGTTCTAGTCCCACCCACTGCTTAAGTCACAGACTCCCTGCAACCCCTTTAAGCTGCCATCAGAGTGTTCTAGTCCCACCCACTGATTGAGTCACATACTCTCTGCCCCTTCCCCTGTAAGCTACCACTTCCTGTAACCCCTGTAAGCTGCCACAGGGTGTTCTAGTCCCACCCACTGCTTAAGTCACAGACTCCCTGTAACCCCTGTAAGATGCCATCAAAGTGTTCTAGTCCCACCCACTGCATAAGTCACAGACTCCCTGTAACCCCTGTAAGCTGCCATCAGAGTGGTCTAGTCCCTCCCACTGCTTGAGTCACATACTCTCTGCCCCTCCCCCTGTAAGATGCCATCAGGGTGTTCTACTCCCACCCACTGCTTAAGTCACAGACTCCCTGTAACCCCTGTAAGCTGCTATTAGAATGTTCTAGCCACATCCACTGCTTGAGTCACAGACTCCCTGTAACCCCTGTAAGCTGCCATCAGAGTGTTCTAGTCCCACCCACTGCTTGAGTCACAGACTCCCTGTAACCCCTGTAAGCTGCTATTAGAAAGTTCTAGCCACATCCACTGCTTGAGTGACAGACTCCCTGTAAGCTGCCATCAGAGTGTTCTAGTCCTGCCCACTGCTTGAGTCACAGACTTGTACCTTTCCCTACAGAGAGCAGCTTAATGAATGAAACAGTTTGTGCTGAACATCTAAAGAAAAGGAAGACGGGGGAGTGATGTTGGGGGTCACAGAAAGAGGGGTCAGCAAGACGTCAGAGGGAGAGGAAAATTAGCTGTGTATCAAATCATACAGTAAATCAATTTGTCTAATTACAAAAAGTGAAAAATTAGGCCGTGACCGACAAAATCGCAAGGGAAATCCCAGCAACGAGTGTTTTTCAGGGCCTACGACACCTTTATTCTTTTATATGTTACATTGGTCTAATAAAAATGTAAGAGTCGATCGTATAATTATTTTCTTCCTGCCTCTGCTTTCGCCTGGCTTCAATGGGGGTGTCAGATACTTATCTCGCTGTTACAGAACCAGCAGTGCAGCAAATATAAACAGCCAGACCAACACTGACAAACAATAACGGTGACAGTGTAACATATTAAAATTGAATTTAAAGGTGAACCACCCCTTTAAATATAAAAAAAACCCCCACATGTTTTGGAACATTTCCCCTGAAATTGTTTAAAGGCTACATTGCCCTTAGAAGTGTCTGACATGAAATCAGTGACCCCCAGCCCCTACCTGAGCCCTCCTACCCCAACCCTGCGGATGCCCAGACTCTCAATAAATGATTCATTCCCTTTCTTTACATGTTCTCCCTTGTCGCTGTTATTACGCACCTGTCAGAATCCGTCCCCGTCTCCGTCTCGGGCGCAGCCACACAGCGACGCGTCTCCGATTTTAATAATGTTTTTCTAATGATTGCATTTTCCCCATTACCATAAACACCGCGTCTCTGAGGCTCGCAGATCCACAGCTGAAACAATTTTCAGAGCAGGATTACATGCGGCTGTTTATTAAAATTAATGGCATCACATTGTCGTTGTACTCGCTCCTATCTCATTGCCTTTGTGTCCCGGCTGGGGCCGTAAACGAAATGCGGTGATAGAGGGAGATGGAACCCCCCCGGGAAGGGTTATCTATTAACCAGGCACTGTTAATTTTATAGAGTACATGTTTTACCAATGGCCTCCACTATATATATATATATATATATATATATATATATATATATATATATATATATATATATATATATATATATATATATATATATATATATATATACATATCATTTAAATAAAATTAAAAATGTATTTAAAGGAGATTTAAAGTAAAACAGCTGCCAAAACAGTTTATTGCCAATAGATTAGACACAATAGTGCAAGCTATAACACTATATTTATTCTGCAGAATGCTTTACCATACCTGAGTAAAAAGCTCTCTGTTTGTTTAGGATAGCAGCTGCCATATTAGCTTGTTGTGACATCACTTCCTGCCTGAGTCTCTCCCTGCTCACTCATAGCTCTGGGCTCAGATTACAGCAGGGAGGGGGAAAAGGGAGGAGGGAGGGAGAGAGAGGAGCAAACTGAGCATGCTCAAGCCCAGGGCAAGATGAAAACAGTTAGTCTGATACAGAAGCCCATGAGAACACAATAGAAGTAAAGAAATGTGGGTTTGTTTTGACAGAGGACTCAGAGCAACATTACTTTGATGGTTTACTGGTGTATATTTATAAGGGATGCACCAAATCCACGATTTTGAATTCGGCTGAACCCCCGAATCCTTCCAGAAAGATTTGGCCGAATACCGAACCGAATCCGGATCCTAATTTGCATATGCAAATTAGTGGTGGGAAGAGGAAAACATTCTTTACTTCCTTGTTTTGTGACGAAAAGTCACAAGATTTCCATCCCCGCCCCTAATTTTCATATGCAAATTAGGATTTGGATTCGGTTTGGCTGGGCAGAAGGATTCGGCCGAATCCTGCTGATAAAGGCCAAATCCGGGCTGAATCCTGAACCGAATCCTGGATTCGGTGCATCACTAATTTATATAGACCTTTCTCATAAAGCTTACTCAATTTTAGCCTTTCCTTCTCCTTTAAAAAAAAAAAAAATCGGTCTACAAATTCTGTATTTTATATACTGTACTTATTGTCCGATATCAGTAATGATCCAAGGCCTTCAATCCCAGCAGCCCCGCCATCTTGGATCTTGTTTTGTGAGTCAGCGGCACTGCACATGCTCAGTGGGCTGCTGCTGAGAAGCTGAGCTCAGGGGTGGGGGGAAATCATCCAGCAGAATGTGAGGTTCGTCTGCCATTTATATTGTATATAAATAGTGATGGGCGAATTTGTCCTGTTTCGCTTTGTTGAAAGATTAGCAAATTTCGCCCGAAATTTGCAAATTTCACGCAAAATTCGCAAAACGGTAAAAAATTTGACAAACGAGAATTTTGACGCCGGCATTTAAGTCAATGGGTGTCTGAATAATGTTGACGAGACGGTTTTGACGCCTGCGGCTTTTCCAACTCGCAAATTTTCGGCTGCAAGTGGAAGGATTTGTCTCTCGCTGGTTCAGAAAGCTTCAGATGAAATAAAACAGCAAGTGATTCTCCCCGAAATACAAGTACCTGCTGCTCCGTCGATGTTACTCTTGGTCGAAGCAAATATGGACTTTGTAGTCTCCCCGAAAGCCTTCATCCCACTCGCTGGTACTGCCAATGGGAGGCTTGAGTGGGAGGCAGCAGCGCTTTCATCTCATACAGAGAGCGAGGGAGAGAACGAGGCCGGCACACTTCAGCTCCCCCACTTTTATATCTGCCAAGAACCCAACGATCAGACGCTCGAGTACGACTGAAGCCAGAGGTGAAGAATCTCACTTGTCTCTGATGCACCAATAAAGCACTTACTTTATGTTGTGACTGTGTGAGGCCAATGGTGCATAACTATTAAATGTTAATAAAAAGCACGATGTAAGGGTATATCTCATTGTGTGCCCAGAGCATTCCTTCTCTGTATATTTGTATTTATACATATGGGAGGAGGAGGTGCCATATTGATTCCCTTAGACAGTACAGTATGAGGGTATAGCTTATTGTGTGCCCAGAACATTCCTTCTCTGTATATTTGTATTTATACATATGGGAAGGAGTTGCCATATTGTTTCCCTTAGACAGTACAGTATGAGGGTATAGCTTATTGTGTGCCCAGAACATTCCTTCTCTGTATATTTGTATTTATACATATGGGAAGGAGTTGCCATATTGTTTCCCTTAGACAGTACAGTATGAGGGTATAGCTTATTGTGTGCCCAGAACATTCCTTCTCTGTATATTTGTATTTATACATATGGGAGGAGGAGGTGCCATATTGATTCCCTTAGACAGTACAGTATGAGGGTATAGCTTATTGTGTGCCCAGAACATTCCTTCTCTGTATATTTGTATTTATACATATGGGAGGAGGGAGGTGCCATATTGATTCCCTTTGAGTGAGGAATACTGCTATATATCTGTAAACTTGTTATGAGCTAAGGGGCCCCAGCCTGAAGGTCAGTTAGGGGGAGATTTGGGGTGAGTGCTTATTTGTGTCCTGGGTACCCCTGGAACTATAGCAGGGTGACTGTTACCCCAATGTTTCTTTATATCTGTAACCTTGTTATGAGCTAAGGGGACCAGTCTAAAGGCCAGTTAGGGGGAGATTTGGAGTGAGTGATTATTTGTACCCTGGGTACCCCTGGAACTATAGCAGGGTGACACCCCAATGTTTCTATATATCTGTAACCTTGTTATGAGCTAAGGGGGCCCAGTCTGAAGGTCAGTTGGGGGAGATTTGGGGTGAGTTCTTATTTGTACCCTGGGTACAATGTTCTGTATGCACATACCTCCAGGGCAGGAACTAGAAGTAGGGAGAAAAGTCATATGGCTTGGGTGCAGTTTGGGGCCAAGAGGATATTTGGAGGATGAGTGATTGAATGGGAGAGACCAGGGAGAAACAGGGGGAAGAGGGGGCAGGGGTGTTGGACATGGGATGTTGGTGTAGGTGATGGCATGTAGACCAAAAAGTGTAGAAGGGGCGAGAGGGCTGAGCCAAGAAGCAGTGCCTTGGGCACCAATACTATTTGGTGTGGCTATAAATATCTCCTCCAAGGTCCTTCTCCAATATCTTCTAGACCACAGCCCAAGGGACAGTCAAGATCAGGTGACCAAGGGAAATGTTGTCTGGTCCCACAAAGGATCTTACATCCCATTGGTGCTACACTAAGCCACAATACTAAGCCACACCTCTATCTCGACTTCCACCTTAAGACTCCATCTAGTCAAACAGATTCCAGGTAAGTTCCTTTTCTCTTTAACCAATGTGCAGTGTTCCAGTTGGAGGGGGTCATGCTTCTCAGAGAAGCCTCTGTCACTGCATCTCTAACAATGTTGTCCAGTAACAACTACACAACCCCCTTTAAACCCACTAAACTGCTAACAGCGCCCCCTTATGTCTCACTGAGGCAACAGCCTGCAGGAAACCGACCGGATTAATGTTCTAGACATTCTGTTTTGTTCCAGGGGTTTTTTGTTTTTTTTTCAAGGCATTATAATAAATATAGTTATTATTGTAATTCATGCTGATTTGCTGTTTTATCTGCCACGTATCGTGTGTAGATGTGTTCTCTGTGCACAAAGGCAGGAATACAGAATGAGGAGGTATAATCCGCCCCCAGGTGAGATTTCTCTGTATTATACATATTTATGGGAGACGTGACAACAGCTGCTGTAATTTGCCAGCACCAGATTTATACAGGGTCTCGTTTTTTAACAGAGATATTAAAATCTACTGTAACCCACAGCAACCAATTGCCAACTAGCTTTCATTGGTCATATGCAATGCAGACAAAGAAAGCTAATTGCTTATCTGATCTCCATTGTAAGCAGCAGTCCTGTCCTGCTTTATGGCAGCTGAGATTCTAGCTATCTGTATAACAGAACATTCTGTCCCAGTGGCTGCACAGATCCTATCTGATCCCCATTGGAAGCAGCAGTCCTGTCCTGCTTTATGGCAGCTGAGATTCTAGCTATCTGTATAACAGAGCATTCTGTCCCAGTGGCTGCACAGATCCTATCTGATCCCCATTGTAAGCAACAGTCCTGTCCTGCTTTATGGCAGCTGAGACTCTAGCTATCTGTA
The DNA here is from genome assembly GCA_038501925.1 of Xenopus petersii. NCBI lineage: Eukaryota > Metazoa > Chordata > Amphibia > Anura > Pipidae > Xenopus > Xenopus petersii. The sequence goes on along the minus strand of CM076676.1, from coordinate 4,954,665 downwards.
TAACAGAACATTCTGTCCCAGTGGCTGCACAGATCCTATCTGATGCCCATTGTAAGCAGCAGTCCTGTCCTGCTTTATGGCAGCTGAGATTCTAGCTATCTGTATAACAGAACATTCTGTCCCAGTGGCTGCACAGATCCTATCTGATCCCCATTGTAAGCAGCAGTCCTGTCCTGCTTTATGGCAGCTGAGATTCTAGCTATCTGTATAACAGAACATTCTGTCCCAGTGGCTGCACAGATCTTATCTGATCCCCATTGTAAGCAGCAGTCCTGTCCTGCTTTATGGCAGCTGAGATTCTAGCTATCTGTATAACAGAACATTCTGTCCCAGTGGCTGCACAGATCCTATCTGATCCCCATTGTAAGCAGCAGTCCTGTCCTGCTTTATGGAAGCTGAGATTCTAGCTATCTGTATAACAGAACATTCTATCCCTTTGTGTTGATCAATCTGTTTGAATATAAAATAATATACTAGAGAAGTGACTGAAGGCTGGATATCAGTGTCCACAAGACATGTCAGAAATTTCATCTATGCCGGCATTTCTTTATAGCATTAATGTGTCCTCAATTATCCAGCAACCTTCATTCTGCTTTTTTAATCCCCTCTCCGTCTAACAGTCTTGGATCAGCCACTAATTACAGCTTGAAGTATGTAACGGGCGACAGTGCTGGTATCTTCTCCTTATTTTCAAGTTTAATCATTTAGTGGAGACAGGGAAACTCTAGAAAGTGACAATTGAAGATGGATTTTCATTATTGACGGCAGGGTTCATTGTAGAAAGCATTAGAGCATTGCCAGCCTTAAGGCTAAATGAAGCCTGCCATCTAAATGCACGAATCATTTTTAGTTTAGATAGATATATAGATACATTGGGGTAACAGTCACCCTGCTATAGTTCCATAAACCCCTAGGCAGATATTTCATATAAACCCTAGAATTTGGCCATGTTATGAGTATCATTTCCATTGACTCATGACACTTGAAGACCACTCCAAAGAAGAGCAAGTCAGGGCCCCCATCTTCTCCCCCCGACCCACCATGGTTTTGGTAAACTTCATCCCCCTTGTGGTTCCTGATAAAGGACTGTCCTACGTAAATGGGCACCATAAAGGTCATTGAGTCAGATATCACAAAGAGATATCCAATGTCACGCACAACAAGCCAATGGGTAAGAGGTCACACACCATTGTAGAATGGTTGGTCGGAATGTCAAATATCTACCCTCTTCCTCCTTGACCTTGATACCATGCGAATCCATTTATAATGAACCAGTTTCATTCCAACAGTGCTCACCTTTAACACCCCTGTGACACTGCTTTAAAGTGCTTCCCTATATTAAGGGCGCACCTTTCACTTCTCCTTTACTGAACCCATCAACTTCCAGCTATTTCTTTCTACTGAGTCCTTCTCAGAGCAGCTGTAGAGCATTTGAGGGAAGAATGACAATTAGACAATTATGCATGCTGATGGCCATGTGTCTAATAATTCACCTCGCTGTGCATAATTAATCACCGGTGAAGGCCTCACAAACTCTTCTGCCTTAATTGACTTCAAAAGCTGCTGCCTGCAAGTAGAACATTATACAGGACGAGGCTCTTATTGATCTGTAGCGCGGCCGCAGAAAGACTCCTTCTCCACTAAGGTGCCTCGGCTTTGAGGAGCGTCCACTAAATGTCATTGGATCCCCCTTCAAGGCACGACATGACTCATTAAGCAACTCATTACCCAACAGCTCAGAGGGCCTTTGATACGTTGATGAACTTTTGTCGCCCCAGGAGATGGTTGCTATGATACTAAGATGTCCGGAGTTTCCAGTTCTCCGTGAGTTGGAGCCTCAGGGACCTCATTTACTAATCCCACAGACAATGCAAAATGATTCCTTTTAGGGACCATCCATGGAGTCTTTGCACCTGGAGGATTTCTACTGGTTTAGAACTTCAGTGCAAGGTGTTCAGGCTCAAGGCACCAGAAAGGATAGGGCTTGCAACATCTAACCCCCAGTGTTCCTCTAAATGAAACACAGGTTCCTGGGACCCCACATGCTCCCCATTGCCTATTCCATAAGAATATAGCACTTCCAAAAGCAGCCAGATCTATATGAAGAGAGGTAGAGCTCCATGTTCTCCATTATGGGAGACCAAAGGGATGTGCATTTTTGGTTGCAAACCTTAAGGGTGTAAGTGAAGAAAACATGGTTTTCTCTGCCAATTCTCTGCACTTTGCACCTTGCCAAGTAGGCTTGGTCAGTGTCAGACTGGGGTACTTGTGACCCAACAGAAAACGTGGCCCCCTTGTCTTCAGTTGTCCATCACCCTGTATACCAACCATTACCAAACCCTGCCCAACCCCCATTGCTCTCCACACACCCCAGATGGACATGGGACCTGGTGGCCACCCGATGTCTCACAGATAATTGTTCGATTGACAGTTGGACAGTTGGACTATCCCCCCCACAATAATAAAACTGACTCCAGCAACAACAGCCAGAAGCCATAAGACAATTCTATCCAAGTGCATTAATTTACTCCATTTTCCCCCGAGAATCACCTTCCTGATAAATAAACAATTTTCCATTTAAATTTCACCCTTTCCTTTGAAGTTATCCCCACCCCCCAACACGATTGGAATTAAATCCTCAGTGTGGAATGAATCTTCTCTGCACCTTCAGCAGATAATAAAACAGAAATTCAATGTACATTGCGGCGTGGGTTCGACTGAAATGAAAAATATTCTCAGTGATAATCTGGTTTGGAGGATGCCACGCGGCGTTCCATCACTGCAAAGAGCGGTTGCACCGCAGGACCAGCAGCTATTGAGTGTTGACTGGAAAGTATGTGTGGGCTGATGAGCTGGCGCTTATCTCTGGAATTTTGAGTGCAGAGTTTAACCTGAGCTATTTATTAACTGCTCTGAAGGAGTGATGAGACCCCGGAATTTCATTTGTAACAAGGAAAGGTCTCTAGAGAGTCAGAATTTTTTATTACTAAATTATAATATATAAGGGATATTGTACCCCCTGCTGTAAATGATAAGGATATTAGAAGTCACTGAGGAGTTGCTCTGTGACCATATAAAGGCACAAGGCTGCAGGCTGAGTTATACAGGGAACTCTGAGTATCACTCATGTATTATAAGGGATAATGTACCCCCTACTGTAAATGATAAGGATATTAGAAGTCACTGAGGGGTTGTTCTGTGACCATATAAAGGCACAAGGCTGCAGGCTGAGTTATACAGGGAACTCTGAGTATCACTCATGTATTATAAGGGATAATGTACCCCCTACTGTAAATGATAAGGATATTAGAAGTCACTGAGGGGTTGTTCTGTGACCATATAAAGGCACAAGGCTGCAGGCTGAGTTATACAGGGAACTCTGAGTATCACTCATGTATTATAAGGGATAATGTACCCCCTACTGTAAATGATAAGGACATTAGAAGTCACTGAGGGGTTGTTCTGTGACCATATAAAGGCACAAGGCTGCAGGCTGAGTTATACAGGGAACTCTGAGTATCACTCATGTATTATAAGGGATAATGTACCCCCTACTGTAAATGATAAGGATATTAGAAGTCACTGAGGGGTTGTTCTGTGACCATATAAAGGCACCAGGTTGCAGGCTGAGTTATACAAGGAACTCTGAGTATCACTCATGTATTATAAGGGATAATGTACCCCCTACTGTAAATGATAAGGATATTAGAAGTCACTGAGGGGTTGTTCTGTGACCATATAAAGACACAAGGCTGCAGGCTGAGTTATACAGGGAACTCTGAGTATCACTCATGTATTATAAGGGATAATGTACCCCCTACTGTAAATGATAAGGATATTAGAAGTCACTGAGGGGTTGTTCTGTGACCATATAAAGGCACAAGGCTGCAGGCTGAGTTATACAGGGAACTCTGAGTATCACTCATGTATTATAAGGGATAATGTACCCCCTACTGTAAATGATAAGGATATTAGAAGTCACTGAGGGGTTGTTCTGTGACCATATAAAGGCACCAGGTTGCAGGCTGGGTTATACAAGGAACTCTGAGTATCATTTATAACTTATTCTCATAAAACAACATTTTATACACAGAATTGTCTGGTTACAGCGCAGGAACATTGTGACGTCAGTCTCTATTGTTTGTCGCTCCCAGAAAATTACTTTTCCAGACTCACAATAATAATAATAATAACAATAATGATACTTAATAGAACTTTTTGCAATTAAAATCTTATTCTCAGACGGAGCCGCCGGCAGGAGGTGAGGTTCAGCCCGATGCAACATGTCGTTCGCTGCAGACGGGAAGGGGAATGAGACGAAATCAAACAATGGGGTGAGATGGGGGTGCAATTTATTTCCTGCCACTCGCTCATCTATGTAGGAAAGTAGAAGTGACTGTTAGAAAATGATATTCCAGGCTTTGGCCGTCTCTCTATTCAGGAGGAATTATAATGAGTTTCCAAGAGAAGTTGCAATTGGTCTTTTTTTTTTTAATTCTTTCTCTGCTAGATTCCTTCATAAATAACATTACTGCGAAGGTGACATCTTTGGAAGCCGCAGCTGATCCTTCGCCTTCAGATAAACGACAATAGGGACTTGTGAGCTTCAGAGCGGCCGCTGAATAACAGGGAGAAGGACTGGGGAGGGCAATGGATGGAAAACACTTTGTCTATGGCAGCCATTGCCCCTTGTGCCCAGCAGATTGTGTAGTAACAACTAGCGGGGTATTAAAGGGCAAGAGAGTTTATATACTGTAATTAATCTGCAGAGCATTCACTGTAATGTTATTGTTAAGCAGCTCCGAGTGTAAATGCTCCATGTGACATTTTCTCAGTTCATTCCTATTCAGCCCCGACCCGAATGGACCCTCAACATCTGCTAATCATCAGCCCATTTTTCTGCTGCCATAGTTTTATGGGATCTCTCTGTACAGACTATGAGCAAACTTAGGGACTGTTCCTGCTGAATTGTGCTTAGTACAGGGGAATACCTATACTGCCATATTTTTATGGGATCTCTCTGTACAGACTATGAGCAAACTTAGGGGACAGTTCCTGCTGAATTGTGCTTAGTACAGGGGAATACCTATGCTGCCATAGTTTTATGGGATCTCTCTGTACAGACTATGAGCAAACTTAGGGGCTGTTCCTGCTGAATTGTGCTTAGTACAGGGGAATACCTATGCTGCCATAGTTTTATGGGATCTCTCTGTACAGACTATGAGCAAACTTAGGGGACAGTTCCTGCTGGATTGTGCTTAATACAGAGAATACCTATGCTGCCATAGTTTTATGGGATCTCTCTGTACAGACTATGAGCAAACTTAGGGGCTGTTCCTGCTGAATTGTGCTTAGTACAGGGGAATACCTATGCTGCCATAGTTTTATGGGATCTCTCTGTACAGACTATGAGCAAACTTAGGGGACAGTTCCTGCTGGATTGTGCTTAATACAGAGAATACCTATGCTGCCATAGTTTTATGGGATCTCTCTGTACAGACTATGAGCAAACTTAGGGGCTGTTCCTGCTGAATTGTGCTTAGTACAGGGGAATACCTATGCTGCCATAGTTTTATGGGATCTCTCTGTACAGACTATGAGCAAACTTAGGGGCTGTTCCTGCTGAATTGTGCTTAGTACAGCGGAATAACTATGCTGTCATAGTTTTATGGGATCTCTCTGTACAGACTATGAGCAAACTTAGGGACTGTTTGTGCTGAATTGAGCTTAGTACAGGGGAATACCTATGCTGCTATAGTTTTATGGGATCTATCTGTACAGGCTATGAGCAAACTTAGGGACTGTTCCTGCTGAATTGTGCATAGTACAGGGGATACCTATGCTGATGCCCTGATACAAGACTGAGACTGCAAACATAACATATAGTAAGTAAGGACAAATTGTACTTCTACAAAGGGAAAGTAAACTCTGGGTTGAATGAGACTTACGTTCCATTTATGTAAATATTTGCAGCTCTGGATCCCAGTTGTCCCCCCATCAAGAGTAATAGGCTAAATATTATTTTTATGTTTTACTCCTAAAGTGTCAGCGATTTCCTTGCCTTTATTTACCCTTGCTGCTTCCATCGATTGTAGATATAAAGCCTGTGTTCTGTGGCCAGTCACTGTTATAAACAGGCTGTAAGTCAGGCCTCGGTATTATATCTGGCAGCCCTAACTGCTATTGGCTCTGATAATGGGACTGTATGACTCCTTTCCAGCATGGGAATGACTAGAATTAGCAGGGTGACTGTTACCCCAGTGTTTCTATATATCTGTAACCTTGTTATGAGCTAAGGGGGCCCAGTCTGAAGGCCAGTTAGGGGGAGATTTGGGGTGAGTGTTTATTTGTACCCTGGGTACCCCTGGAACTATAGCAGGGTGACACCCCAATGTTTCTATATATCTGTAACCTTGTTATGAGCTAAGGGGGCCCAGTCTGAAGGTCAGTTAGGGGGAGATTTGGGGTGAGTGTTTATTTGTACCCTGGGTACCCCTGGAACTATAGCAGGGTGACACCCCAATGTTTCTATATATCTGTAATCTTGTTATGAGCTAAGGGGGCCCAGTCTGAAGGTCAGTTAGGGGGAGATTTGGGGTGAGTGTTTATTTGTACCCTGGGTACCCCTGGAACTATAGCAGGGAGACACCCCAATGTTTCTATATATCTGTAACCTTGTTATGAGCTAAGGGGGCCCAGTCTGAGGGTCAGTTAGGGGGAGATTTGGGGTGAGTGTTTATTTGTACCCTGGGTACCCCTGGAACTATAGCAGGGAGACACCCCAATGTTTCTATATATCTGTAACCTTGTTATGAGCTAAGGGGCCCAGTCTGAAGGTCAGTTAGGGGGAGATTTGGGGTGAGTGTTTATTTGTACCCTGGGTACCCCTGGAACTATAGCAGGGTGACACCCCAATGTTTTTATATATCTGTAACCTTGTTATGAGCTAAGGGGCCTGGCCATAGGTTGGAACTGAAAGTGTTAATGAAGTGTTTCATGACTTTCATGGCTGATGCTGAATTACCTTTAGAACAGAATAAAGTAGGACAGTGGGAACATTGCGACTTAGAAGGAATAAGATAATAATGTTGTTACATTCATTAAACGTCCCCCGTTTGTTCCTTTTATTTTTGTCGGGCCGCGCGATAACAACGTCTTAATAAGGTTCCTTTATAGTCTATCAACGACGGCTTTATCTGGCGAGTTCAATGGCAGCGTTACTGGAGTGATTAGCGAGTACACACGATTAGCCGCCTGTGTTTACGTCCCTATCAGCGTCGACTGTTTTCCCAGCCTTTCCATGGATTATGTCTCCGGCATAGAGGACACAAAACCAAACCAGATCGACTTTATAATAAAATTAAAGAGGGTTGTTCACCTTTAAATTAACTGCTTGTATGATGGAGGGAGGGATATTCTGAGACAATTTGCAATTGGTTTTCATTTTTTATTATCTGTGGTTTTCGAGTTATTTCGCGGTTTATTCAGCAGCCCTGCAGTTTGCAATTTCAGCCATCTGGTTGCTAGGGTCCAAGTTCCCCTAGCAACCATGCACTGATTTGAATAAGAGACTGGAATATGAATAGGAGAGGGACTGAATAGAAAGATGAGTAATAAAAAAATAGCAATAACCATAAGGGGTTATTTATTGAAGTCCGAATACAAAAAAATTTAAAAAGTACATTTTTTTTTACTATAAAGAAATTTTTTATGCCCTGAGGATGGAAAAAGCCTGAATCTGAAAATACTCCATCTCAGACCTACAGAGGTTGTATGTAAGTCAATGGGAGAGGTCCTTATTGTATTTGAAAGTTTCTTTGGTCTGCTCTGGATTTAGTCCAAAAACTATTTCGGGCAAAAATCCGAAAAGTTTCGACTTTTCTGGAAAAAGATCGCTTAGATATTGATTTTCGCTTCATTTTATCGGGTATGTCCCTGACCGATTAAATTGTGCTTTTTAAATAAAAAAATAAGGTCCAAACGCGGATTTTTTTTTCCCGAATTTAAATTCGGATTTTGATAAATTAGGCCCTTAATGGGTAACCTTACAGAGCGTTTATTAGTTGGGGGGTTGAAGTCTAATTTGGAGGGGTGGTTCACTTTTAAGTCAAATTTTAGTATGTTATTAAATTGCTAACTTTTCAAATGGCCTTCGTTTTTTCTTTCTTATAGTTTTTTTTAATGATTTGCCTTCTTCTTCTGACTCTTTCCAGCTTTCGATGGTGGTGGGGGGGTCACTGACCCCATCTAAAAATAACAAATACTCTGTAAGGCTACAAATTTGTTCTGCTACTTTTTTTATATAATTGTCTTTCTATTCAGGCCTCTCCTATTCATCTTTCAGTCTCTTATTCCAATCGGTGCATGGTTGCTAGGGTAATTTGGACCCTAGCAACCATATGGCTGAAACTGCAGAGCCGCTGAATAAAAAGCTAAATAAGTCAAAAACCACAAATAATAAAAAATGAAAACCAATTGCAAATTGTCTCAGAATATCCCTCTCTACGATCCCTTTTAGGGTGGGCTATCTTTCTGCAGGGGGGCTCATGAGGTATGGGGCCCAAATTAAATATATATATATAGGGGTCCCTAAAATGAATTTGCTGTGGGGTCCAGTAACATCTAGTTACGCTTTTTTTCTTCCCTTGTCTCTCACTTATCAAATAGCAGCAAAGGCCAATAATAATAATAATAATAATAATAAGCAGCCGCATTCCGAGCTGCATTGTTGCAGCCGCCTCATAATATCTATTATCCGCCAGATGTTAACTTGTGTCTTGTTTCCCGTAGCGCATTTTTACTGTTTTTTCCCCCCCCCCTCCTTTTTTTCTTTTCATGTTTTCATCCCTTGCAATTACTCATCAAGCGAGTTATTTATAACGGGGGAGATTATATCTCTTGTCCCGCTCCCATTCAAATCAAGGTCCTTGTTGTTTCCCCATCGATTATTATGGAGTCAACTCTTGACTTGCTCTATTCTGCGCTCGCTACTTTTTCACAAAAGGAGACGCTTCGTTCACATCAAGAATCGTGCAGAAAAGCACAGCGGGGAGAGAGAAGTGTTACCAACCCCAGTGGAATTTTCTGCCGAGTGCTGGGTGGGTGGGGGGCTGGGCACATAGCATATGGCTGAAGTAGCCCCAAATCTGGAGGTGAAAGGCTGACTTGCTGCAGCTGCCACCAACATGCAGTAGGATATGTCCCCCGCATGCTTGGAATCTGTCACCAGCCAGTAGCAAATGTGCAGCCAATATTGCAAGTGTCTCACCGAATGCTCACAGGCTCCTGCCCTAGTGCATAAACACATGTAAGGGAAAGGGGGGGTTAAATTGTAGAGTAGGCAGGAATATTTTTAGTAATATATTAAATAATTAATCTTACATTGATTCCCTTATTTTCCACTGTTAAAGGCCTCTACACTGCCCCTGAAAGCTACCGCTGAGTTCTCTAGTTCAACCCAGAGTTAAAGGCGATTTACCCGTGTCCTGTAAGCTGCCATCATAATGTTCTTGTCCAGCCTGTCCATATTCATGATATAGTGACCCCAGCAATTCATGATACAGTGACCCCAGCAATTCATGATACAGTGACCCCAGCAATTCATGATACAGTGACCCCAGCAATTCATGAAACAGTGACCCCAGCATTTCATGATACAGTGACCCCAGCAATTCCTGAAACAGTGACCCCAGCAATATATGATACAGTGACCCCAGCATTTCATGATACAGTGACCCCAGCAATTCATGAAACAGTGACCCCAGCATTTCATGATACAGTGACCCCAGCATTTCATGATACAGTGACCCCAGCAATTCATGATATAGCAACCCCAGCAATTCATGATACACTGACCCCAGCATTTCATGATACAGTGACCCCAGCAATTCCTGAAACAGTGACCCCAGCAATATATGATACAGTGAACCCAGCATTTCATGATACAGTGACCCCAGCTTTTCATGATACAGTGACCCCAGCAATTCATGATACAGTGACCCCAGCTTTTCATGATACAGTGACCCCAGCAATTCATGATACAGTGACCCCAGCATTTCATGATACAGTGACCCCAGCATTTCATGATACAGTGACCCCAGCAATTCATGATACAGTGACCCCAGCAATTCATAGTTAAATCAAATTGAGTTGAAAAAAGACAAAGTCCATCAAGTTCAACCCCTCCAAATGAAAACCCAGCCCCATACACACAACCCTCTCTACTTTTAATTAAATTCTATATACCCATATCTATACTAACTATAGAGCTTAGTATCACAATAGCCTTTGATATTATGTCTGTCCAAAAAATCATCCAAGTCCCTCTTATAGTCATTAACTGAATCAGCATCACAACATCACCCGGCAGTGCATTCCCCAACCTCACTGTCCTGACTGTGATGAACCCCCTACTCTGTTCCTTTAAATGAAACTTCTTTTCCTCTAGTCTGAAGGGGAGGCCTCTGGTACGTGATTCTCTTTATGGGTAAAAAGGTCCCCTGCTATTTGTCTATAATGTCCTCTAATGTACTTGTAAAGTCTAATCATGTCCCCTCACAAGCGCCTTTTTTCCAGAGAAAACAACCCCAACCTTGTCAGTCTCCCCTCATAATTTAACTCTTCCCTCCCTCTAACCAGTTTAGTTGCACTTAGTCTCTGCACTCTCTCCAGCTCATTTATATCCCTCTTAAGGACTGGAGTCCAAAACTGCCCCCATACTCCAGATGAGGCCTCACCAGGGACCTATAAAGAGACACAATTATGTTTCATCCCTTGAGTTAATGCCCTTTTTTATACAAGAACTTTATTTGTTTTAGTAGCCACAGAATGACACTGCCCAGAATTAGACAACGTGATATCTACAAAGACCCCAAGATCCTTCTCATTTAAGGAAACTGCCAACACACTGCCATTTAGTGTATAACTTGCATTCATATTATTTTTGCCAAAGTGGCATGATACAGCGACCCCAGCAATTCATTATACAACATCCCAAGCAGTTCATGATACAGTGACCCCAGCAATTCATGATACAGTGACCCCAGCAATATATGATACAGTGACCCCAGCAATTCATTATACAACATCCCCAGCAGTTCATGATACAGTGACCCCAGCATTTCATGATACATTGACCCCAGCAATATATGATACAGTGACCCCAGCAATTCATTATACAACATCCCCAGCAGTTCATGATACCACGACCCCAGCAATTCATGATACAGTGACCCAAGCAGTGACCCCAGCAATATATGATACAGAGACCCCAGCAATTTACAATATAGCAACTCTAGCAATTCATGATACAGTGACCCCAGCAATTTATGATACAGAATCCCAGCTGACAAAGTGGCCCCAGCGATTCATGAAACACTGGCCACAGCAATATATGATACAGTGACCCCAGCAATTCATGATACAGTGACCCCAGCCACCATAGGGGTTAACATTTAAAATCATTTACACTTCTGAAACAAAGTAAAATAAAAGTATTGTGTTCCTTTCTATGAGCTTTTGTTAGCCTTTACATTAGTGCTAATTAATTTCAAACTAATGACAAATAAAATCTATGGGTTGTGCAGGAACAGCCAGAATGCTAAGATGGAACCAGTGTTTGGCATCAATGTATCATCTGGGAGTATTGGCATTGCTCAGGTGACTAATTGAGCAGAGCAACCCTTCGATAATGGAGTTGGAAAGAACAATTCCGCTTAGTCTGTAATATTTATATTGGATCCATCACTGCGAGATTCTGGCTCCGGTGGGAAAGAGTGGGCCTAGGATGGCTCCGGCCCTTTGTAGCTGTTTCTAGAGTTATTATCTAGAGTTTCCTCCTCACTTATAATATGAAAGTAACTCAGCAGCACAGGACTGATCATCATCATCATCACGTTATTAGAAGGTTTGCTGATTATGTCTCCCCCCCCAGCACTCTCCCATGTGACACCTACGGGAGTGTTCTGCATCATGTTGTAATTGGGTGTCAGTTGGCATCACCCGGGAGGAAATCCAGACTCCGAGCCTTTTCATGACATTTATGGAGCCTGGGGAGGGTGCCGGGAGAAGGCTGCTTTGAATCAGCTCACAGGGAAGGCATCTTATTATTTTTAATAACGCTCATTAGGATCCTCGTTTCCTGCGTTTATTGGAAGGGGCTGTCACTTCTACCCAGAAACGAGCTGAAAAAAACAGGATGGAGTTAAGCAACAGTGTGGGGGGTTCCAAGAAGTTATGGAGAGATAATTTGGTTGGTAAATTAGTGTCTCGCTACTTAATATGAACCCCCCCCTCAAAAAAGCACAATCCATCTTTGGGTGCTCGTGTCTATGTGCCCATGGAACTTTTGGATGGAGGCATGAAGGACCAAGTGTTTGTAGAGGAGCTATAAGGACCCTCTCTATGCCTAGAGCAGCACCCGCTATTTATGGAACTTCTGAATTGAGGCCAAGTGTTTGTAAATTAGCTCTAGGGATGCTCTCTATGCTTACAGAAGCACCCGCCATTTATGGAGCTTCTGGATGGAGGACCAAGTGTTTGTAGAGTAGCTCTAGGGACCCTATCTATGCCTACAGCAGCACCCACTATTTATGTAACTTCTGGATGGAGGACCAAGTGTTTGTAGAGTAGCTCTAGGGACGCTCTATATGCTTACAGAAGCACCTGCCATTTATGGAACTTCTGGATGGAGGACCAAGTGTTTGTAGAGTAGTTCTAGGGATACCCTCTATGCTAACAGAAGCATCAGAGTAGCTCTAGGGACACTCTCTATGCTTTCAGAAGCACCTGCCATTTATAGAACTTCTGGATGGAGGTCCAATTGTTTGTAGAGGAGCTATGTGGATGCTCTCTATGCCTACAGCAGCACCCACCAATTGTGGAACGTCTGGATGGAGGACCAAGTGTTTGTAGAGCAGCTCTAGGGACACTCTCTATGCTTACAGAAGCTTCCACCATTTATGGAACTTCTGGTTGGAGGACCAAGTATTTGTAGAGTAGCTATACAGACCCTCTCTATGCCTACAGCAGCACCCACTTTAGAATTTTTCCTGTACAGAACTGGACATGAGAATTTCCTCAAAACCTGAGAAGGATGATGGTCACCAAGGTCCAAGGTGAAAATGAAAGGGCAAGAACCTCGATTCCAGGGGCTACAGAGCTGCCACGTTTAGTGAAGTGTTTTACCAGCCTGAACATGAACTGAGCTGGGCAGGGATGCATGGAGGTAGGGAATGGGCAGATAGGGGTGAGCTTTTGAGGGTTCAGGGTGAGATGGTTATGAGGAAGCCTATATTGGGTGGATAGGCAGCATAATGGAGGTTGACCAGTATCTGCTGCTGTGTTTTGGAGATTCTCATCTGCAAAAGAGGCTGGACTTCTGCTCTAGGGGTGGGGTTTGGGCGCTTGCCTGGAACTAGGGGTAGTCAGCAGTGGTATGTGCCTAGGGTGCAACTGGGTGAGGTTCTATCAGCACATCCAGAAGAATCGCTGTAAAACGTAGTGTGGAAGTGAAAATTGGAGGAGGAGTGGGGCTTTTGGCCAACACCTTGACCACTCTTAGTCCAGCTCTGTTTGGATGAAAGGGGGTTGAGGTTTGGGGGGCATGACCACGTGGGTGTATGGGGCCCCACAATTACTCATGGTAACCATGAGTAGTCAGATATAGCATAGGTACACCCTGACAACCTTATCACCCAAATGAAGGTTGTCCCTAAACCTCATGCCCCTCCCACGTGATGCACCCACGATGTAGCATAGCACATTGATCACAGCCACGAAAGGCTTAATCCTGCTAAAACATGATTCCGGACAGGACGTTGGACTTGGTTTTTAACTCACTAATTACTTTCCAGTCCGGGGTGGCGTCTCGCTGCATCTTATAATTATCCCAAACACATCTCTCATTATCCTCGCACAAATAACACAATATTATGACATCGGTTTAATGGCTGGAATGGAACGAGCGCAGATTCATCAGTGTCGCACTTAGTGTCGTCGCCTTGATTGATCCTCCAAAGTACAAACTGCAGTTTTCAGTCACTGGCAAGCTAGTTTAAATTTAAAGGGGAAGTAAGCCTTCCATAACAGTGTTAAGTGTCAGCAGTATGGGTCAGCATTTGGGTGGAGTAACACTATTATGGAAGGCTAACTTTAAATGCAAACTAGCTTGCCACTGACTGGGAGCTGCAGTTTGATTCTTTCCAATATATCTAATTATTTTTCTCAAATATTTTAGAGAACTTCAAAAAAAAAAAAAAAACTGCTTTCTTTCTGCCAGTTTAAGGGAAATCATTTCCCTGCACCGCGCTGATATAGTTCTACAGTGTCAGCAAATGCTGGAGTATAAAGAGTTCAACATGTACTTGTCAAATAAGAGCCCCGCGCTGCTCTCTAAAGGGAAATACTCTTCAATTATAACCTGGGGCCTGTCTTCTAAGGCTTCACCCTTCAGCTGCCAGAACAGAGTGTTGTGTAGAGTATATGACATTCCTTCTCTGTATATTTGTATTTATACATATGGGAGGAGGAGGTGCCATATTGATTCCCTTAGACAGTACAGTATGAGGGTATAGCTTATTGTGTGCCCAGAACATTCCTTCTCTGTATATTTGTATTTATACATATGGGAGGAGTTGCCATATTGATTCCCTTAGACAGTACAGTATGAGGGTATAGCTTATTGTGTGCCCAGAACATTCCTTCTCTGTATATTTGTATTTATACATATGGGAGGAGGGAGGTGCCATATTGATTCCCTTAGACAGTACAGTATGAGGGTATAGCTTATTGTGTGCCCAGAACATTCCTTCTCTGTATATTTGTATTTATACATATGGGAGGAGGAGGTGCCATATTGATTCCCTTAGACAGTACAGTATGAGGGTATAGCTTATTGTGTGCCCAGAACATTCCTTCTCTGTATATTTGTATTTATACATATGGGAGGAGGGAGGTGCCATATTGATTCCCTTAGACAGTACAGTATGAGGGTATAGCTTATTGTGTGCCCAGAACATTCCTTCTCTGTATATTTGTATTTATACATATGGGAGGAGGAGGTGCCATATTGATTCCCTTAGACAGTACAGTATGAGGGTATAGCTTATTGTGTGCCCAGAACATTCCTTCTCTGTATATTTGTATTTATACATATGGGAGGCGGAGGTGCCATATTGATTCCCTTAGACAGTACAGTATGAGGGTATAGCTTATTGTGTGCCCAGAACATTCCTTCTCTGTATATTTGTATTTATACATATGGGAGGAGGGAGGTGCCATATTGATTCCCTTAGACAGTACAGTATGAGGGTATAGCTTATGTTGTGCCCAGAACATTCCTTCTCTGTATATTTGTATTTATACATATGGGAGGAGGGAGGTGCCATATTGATTCCCTTAGACAGTACAGTATGAGGGTATAGCTTATTGTGTGCCCAGAACATTCCTTCTGACCCATCACATCTAGAAAACATATGAGCTAATTGAATATAGCCT
This sequence comes from Xenopus petersii, assembly GCA_038501925.1. Taxonomy (NCBI): domain Eukaryota; kingdom Metazoa; phylum Chordata; class Amphibia; order Anura; family Pipidae; genus Xenopus; species Xenopus petersii. The sequence goes on along the minus strand of CM076676.1, from coordinate 4,939,170 downwards.
GGCCCCAATCTGGTGCATAAGGGACATGTTTTGGCCCCATAGAGGCAATTTCACAGCTTGGCAGTGCTCAGTACCACTAAACACTGGGATGCTATATTTTCTCAGTACATATATTTATATATAGAGTTTCTCAGTACATATATTTATATATATATATATTCTCAGTACATATATTTATTGGTTACACAATGCCCCTCTATTTCAGACAGATGAGTCTCAGTGTAGAGAGAGAGAGAGAGGCAAGTGAATACAAATTCAGGTTTCAGAATATTATGTCGGTTAAGCTCTTTATCATGTGAGAAACGCGTTGCCCTGAAACAAAATCCCATTGCCGGCGTTTAGCTGAGCGCTGTCCCTCCTGCTTCTCCAGCCTTTCTTCCCTGTAGTGGCCATTGTTCTACTAAATGCCGCCTGCGTTCCTCCGAAGATTATCCTTAATACATTCACTGCTCTGTATGGGGTTTCGGCTAAAGACGTCGTCACTCATTATGTTTCTGCAGATTTCATTCTTTATGTTACTTAGTGCATTTTACATTTTGTGGGGCACCTTTTGTCTCAAAGTTTCATTTCTCATTCTTCTGTAGGCCTTATATAACAATGGGCCGCTTGTAGGAAGCATCTACAATTCTACATTTTAGCTGACCAGGCTCAGTTTCTGTCAGTCCATTACTCCTATCTATCAAGCTGACCAGACTCAGTTTCAGTCAGTCCATGACTTCATAGGAAGCCTATCTATCAAGCTGATCAGGCTCAGTTTCAGTCAGTCCATGACTTCATAGGGAGCCTATCTATCAAGCTGATCAGACTCAGTTTCTGTCAGTCCATGACTTCATAGGAAGCCTATCTATCAAGCTGATCAGGCTCAGTTTCTGTCAGTCCATGACTTCATAGGAAGCCTATCTATCAAGCTGATCAGACTCAGTTTCTGTCAGTCCATGACTTCATAGGAAGCCTATCTATCAAGCTGATCAGGCTCAGTTTCTGTCAGTCCATGACTTCATAGGAAGCCTATCTATCAAGCTGATCAGGCTCGCCTTCGGTCAGTCCATGACTTACTTCATAGAGAGCAGGCGACTAAGACAGATGTCTATCTATCAAGCTGACCAGGCTGAGTTTCTGTCAGTCCATGACTTCATAGGGAGCCTATCTATCAAGCTCCCCAAGCTCAGTGTTTGTCGGTCCTTAATATCATAAGGAGCAGGCAACTAAGGCAGATGCCTATCTATCAAGCTACCCAGGCTCAGTTTCTGTCAGTCCATGAATTCATAGGTAACAGAAGACTAAGGCAGATGTCTATCTATCAAGCTGACCAGACTCAGTTTTTCCAGTCCATGACTTCATAGGGAGCCTATCTATCAAGCTTCCCAGGCTCAGTTTCTGACAGTCCATAACTTCATAGGGGACAGGAGACTTAAGGTGGCCATACACGGGCAGATAAAGCTGCCGATATTGGTCGTTTGGACCGATTTGACAGCTTATCTGCCCGTGTATGGGGGCTTCCGACGGGTCATCCCGATCAATATCTGGCCACGATATCGATCGGGAAGGTTGGATTTTTACCCGACCGACCCGTCGGAGCTGCTTGGCGCATCGTAATTCGATCGTTCGGCCATACGGCCGAACGCTCGAATTACCCCCGATATTAGTGGCATGTCGGGGAAAGATCCGCTCGTTTGGCGTTGTCGCCAAAAGAGCGGATCTTTAAGTCTATGGCCACCTTTAGGCAGATGCCTATCTATCAAGCTGACCAGACTCAGTTTTTTCAGTCCATGACTTCATAGGGAGCCTATCTATCAAGCTTCCCAGGCTGAGTTTCTAATTTCATAGGGAACAGAAGACTAAGTCAGATGTTGATCTTTCAAGCTGACCAGGCTCAGTTTCTGACAGTCCATGACTTCATAGGGAGCCTATCTATCAAGCTGTCCAGGCTCTGTTTTTGCCAGTCTATGACTTCATAGGGAACAGGAGACTAAGGCGCCGAAGCGCCGAACGCTAGCGTTAATTCGCTAGCGTTTGGCATTTTCGTTACTGTGCAAATTCAATAACGAACGCTGGCGTAAATTCGCTAGTGTTACTTCGCACCCTTACGCCAGGCGAATTTTCGCTAGCGACGTAACTACGCAAATTCACTAACTCGCGCAGTGTACTGAACGCTACCTTTTACGCTAGACTTCCTTCGCCACCTCAGACCTGGCGAAGCGCAATAGAGTAGATAGCGATTGTTTCCAAAAAAGCCAAAATTTTTTCTAAGTCCCAAAAAACGCTGGCGTGTTTTCTACATGATGGGTGATAGGCTGAAAAGGATCGAAAATTTTTTTGGGGCTCCCTTCCTTCCCCCCTACATTTCCTGACTCATGGCAACTTACCTAGACAGTGGGCACAAGTGTAGGGCAAAATAACATTTTTATTTGCTGATTTGAAGGTTTTCTAGGCATTTGTAGTGCTGATACGTGTTCCTCCATTGAAATTTGAATTTGGCGCCGTATGCAAATGAACCATCGCTTGCGAAACTTCGCTTCGCTTGGCGAATTAACGCTAGTGCAACTTCGAAAACTTACGCTACCCCTGTGCGCAACTTCGGATTTTAGTGAATTTGCGGAGCGCTGGCGAAAATACGCCTGGCGAAGTGCGGCGATTCTTAGTGAATTTGGGCCTAAGACAGGCCCTACCTACCAAGCTGCCCAGTAGGTGACCAAGGCAAGCACCTATCTAACAAGCTTTCCTGGCCCATGATATCCCCACAAGCAAGAAACAATGACAAGCACCTATCTATCAAGCTACTTAGGCTCAGGTTTTACCAGTACATGACATTATAGGGAGCAGCCTGAAGTCAAACACCTTCAGATTAGTTGAGCTGCAATCCAACATTGTGCCCATCAGTAAACAGTGGGGCTCTCACACTAAGGGAAGTCAAACTCTTATCCTCCTTCTGAAGCAGACGCATTAATGTTTGTTCCCCATGAGCCGATGGTGGAGATGACAAACAGCTCAAGATAAAAAAAAAGGCATCTGAAATAATGATGTTGATCTGCGGGTCAGTGTAATTAACTGGAGGTTTTAATTAAAATCCCATCAATCTCAATTACATGATCATAGGGACAGAATGAAATTAAATGTATGAATCCTTAACAGGGTGACGCTCATACACCGGCCCCCAGGACTATAGCAATGCACCCCATGTTCCACTGCCTGATTCTAATTGGACTGGACTGGTACAAGCCTCCAACTTATAGGCTTATATATATATTATGGCAGCTGAGATTCTAGCTATCTGTATAACAGAGCATTCTGTCCCAGTGGCTGCACAGATCCTATCTGATCCCCATTGTAAGCAGCAGTCCTGTCCTGCTTTATGGCAGCTGAGATTCTAGCTATCTGTATAACAGAACATTCTGTCCCAGTGGCTGCACAGATCCTATCTGATCCCCATTGTAAGCAGCAGTCCTGTCCTGCTTTATGGCAGCTGCGATTCTAGCTATCTGTATAACAGAACATTTTGGCTGCACAGATCCTATCTGATCCCCATTGTAAGCTGCAGTCCTGTCCTGCTTTATGGCAGCTGAGATTCTAGCTATCTGTATAACAGAACATTCTGTCCCAGTGGCTGCACAGATCCTATCTGATCCCCATTGTAAGCAGCAGTCCTGTCCTGCTTTATGGCAGCTGAGATTCTAGCTATCTGTATAACAGAACATTCTGCCCCAATAGCTGCACAGATCTTATCTGATCCCCATTGTAAGCAGCAGTCCTGTCCTGCTTTATGGCAGCTGAGATTCTAGCTATCTGTATAACAGAACATTCTGTCCCAGTGGCTGCACAGATCCTATCTGATCCCCATTGTAAGCAGCAGTCCTGTCCTGCTTTATGGCAGCTGCGATTCTAGCTATCTGTATAACAGAACATTTTGGCTGCACAGATCCTATCTGATCCCCATTGTAAGCTGCAGTCCTGTCCTGCTTTATGGCAGCTGAGATTCTAGCTATCTGTATAACAGAACATTCTGTCCCAGTGGCTGCACAGATCCTATCTGATCCCCATTGTAAGCAGCAGTCCTGTCCTGCTTTATGGCAGCTGAGATTCTAGCTATCTGTATAACAGAACATTCTGCCCCAATAGCTGCACAGATCTTATCTGATCCCCATTGTAAGCAGCAGTCCTGTCCTGCTTTATGGCAGCTGAGATTCTAGCTATCTGTATAACAGAGCATTCTGTCCCAGTGGCTGCACAGATCCTATCTGATCCCCATTGTAAGCAGCAGTCCTGTCCTGCTTTATGGCAGCTGAGATTCTAGCTATCTGTATAACAGAACATTCTGTCCCAGTGGCTGCACAGATCCTATCTGATCCCCATTGTAAGCTGCAGTCCTGTCCTGCTTTATGGCAGCTGAGATTCTAGCTATCTGTATAACAGAACATTCTGTCCCAGTGGCTGCACAGATCCTATCTGATCCCCATTGTAAGCAGCAGTCCTGTCCTGCTTTATGGCAGCTGAGATTCTAGCTATCTGTATAACAGAACATTCTGCCCCAATAGCTGCACAGATCTTATCTGATCCCCATTGTAAGCAGCAGTCCTGTCCTGCTTTATGGCAGCTGAGATTCTAGCTATCTGTATAACAGAACATTCTGTCCCAGTGGCTGCACAGATCCTATCTGATCCCCATTGTAAGCAGCAGTCCTGTCCTGCTTTATGGCAGCTGAGATTCTAGCTATCTGTATAACAGAACATTCTGGCTGCACAGATCCTATCTCAAAGTGCCGAACCAGCTAAGAATACAAGTCTTTTAACCACTAACCGGCAGGGAAACAACAGCTTGAGCCTTGTCACATGATCAGCTCCATTAACAAGCATTAATATGCACATGTTCCTAATTATCACGTCTACGAATCACAATGATATAAAATCTTCAGCAATATCTATTAATACTAACTTAAAATGAAGGATAAAAACAATACACTTAGCAGCCTCCACATGTAACATTTTCTCTCAATGTAGATTCTGGAAACTAGTTCTACTATTTGTATTACAGGTGTTATTTGTACCCAATAGTAACTAAATAAAAATGAAAGTGGAAACTATTACCTTTCTATGGTTACTTGTGAGCCTGTTGGAAACATCTCTCTGAAACATTTATATTAAAACATTGATGTTAAAATATTTGGGGCCCATTTACTTAGCTCGAGTGAAGGAATAGAATAAAAAAACTTCGGATTTCGAATGTTTTTTTTGGCCACTTCGACCTTCGACTACGACTTCGACTTCGAATCAAACGGTTCGAACTAAAAATCGTTCGAATATTCGACCATTCGATAGTCGAGGTACTGTCTCTTTAAAAAACACGTCGACCCCCTACTTCGCCAACTAAAAGCTACCGAACCTCAATGTTAGCCTATGGGGAAGGTCCCCATAGGTTTTCTAAGGTTTTTTTGGTCGTAGAAAAATCGTTCGATCGATTGATTAAAATCCTTTGAATCGTTCGATTCGAAGGATTTAATCGTTCGATCGAACTAATTGCGGTAAATCCGTTGAAGTCGAAGGACTTACATTCGGCAGTCGAATATCAAGGGTTAATTTAATCCTCGATATTCAACCCTATGTAAATCTGCCCCTTTGTGTTAAAATATTTATATCAAAACCATTGACTATCATACCTTTATATACAATGCCAGATACTGTGGGTCAAATTCACTAAGATGCGAAGTTGCACCAGGCGCAACTTCGCCGCACTTCGCCAGGCGTAGTTTCGCCAGCGCTCCGCAAATTCACTAAAATCCGAAGTTGCGCACAGGGGTAGCGTAAGGTTGCGAAGTTACGCTAGTGTTGATTCGCTATATAAAGCGAAGTTACGCTAGCGAAGGCTAATTTGCATACGGCGCGAAATTCAAATTTCAATGGAGGAACACGTATCAGCACTACAAATGCCAAGAAAACCTTCAAATCAGCAAATATAAATGTTATTTTGCCCTACACATGTGCCCACTGTCTAGGTAAGTTCCATGAGTCAGGAAATGTAGGGGGGAAGGAGGGGAGCCCCAAAAATATTTTCGATCTTTTTCAGCCTATCACCCATCATGTATAAAACACGCCAGCGTTTTCTGGGACTTAGAAAAAAATTTGACTTTTTTGGAAACAATCCCTATCTACTCTATTGCGCTTCGCCAGGTCTGAGGTGGCGAAGGAAGTCTAGCGTAAAAGGTAGCGTTCAGTACACTGCGCAAGTTAGTGAATTTGCGTAGTTACGTCGCTAGCGAAAATTCAACCTGGCGTAAGGATGCGAAGTAACACTAGCGAAACTAGGCCAGCGTTCGTTAGTGAATTTGCGCAGTAACGAAAAAACAAATTAACGCTAGCGTTTGGCGCTTCGGCGCTTTGTGTGTTGTTTCATTATCAATCTTAGTTAGTGATGGGTGAATTTATTCGACAGGCGCAAATTTGCGGCAAATTCCCGCAATTTGCTGCCAGCAAATAAATTCGTGAAACCACTGCGAAAATTCACTGGCGTCAAAAAAAATGGACGCCAGCATCCGTTTTTTTGGACACTGGCGCATTTTTGCCAGCCAATTTGCGCCAGCGTCAAAAAAACGGATGCCGGCATCAATATATATATATATTTTTTTCCCATACACTTTATTTCCGTACAGGTAGACATTGCAATGCTCGGGCCTCATCCACAGACTCTAATGAACGGTACCATCCAGTTTCCACATTAGGAGGCAGAACACCTGCAGAGCATTAGGGAAGAGAAGTAGTGACTGATGGCTTTGTACTTGGTTAGAAAACGTCCCTTTAAGCCATACTTGGCGAGTTAATAAATAGAAAAGACGATGTACATCAGGCTTCTGTCTAGAACTGTGTCGCAGGCTGCTTTGCTGTTCCTCTCGATTGTCACCGATTGCCAGCGACGAGCCTTTATTTTCTCTCTGTCGGTGTCATTAAAACTTTCCCAATCCAGTAGCCAAATTCATCCGCCCGGAGCTGTCACTGCCGCTCAGAGCCCGAGGTTTGATCTCTCATTCCTTTTGAACGAAGAGGGGGAAAAATAACTCTACGGAGCAGGAACGTTTCCCAGGTGTGTGAGATACACGGAGCTAATAGAAGAGAATACTTTATGGGGTCACTGTTGGGGGCCCCAAGCTGAAAAAGGAGCTAAAATTGGCATTGTGGCCCTTCAGCTTGTAAAGACACAAGGTATGGAAGACTTCCTCTTAAAAGTTTATTGCTGTGACTCCTTCATAACAGGTACAACCTTTTCTCTTCACCTCTCACAACTGTGAAAGTTGTTGGTACTGAAGAGTGAATAAAGCAAACAGGAACGGGAAATACGGTGGCCATTCTGGCAGTGATAGAGGAAGGGACACTTCCTCTATCACTGCCAGAATGGCCACCGTATTTCCCGTTCCTGTTTGCTTTATTCACTCTTCAGTACCAACAACTTTCACAGTTCAACATAGGAAGCACTGCCACCTAGTAGCCAAACTAATTATACATTAACTATTTAACAATTCACATTTTGCCTCCTTACAAGCTGCTTTTGAACTGGAAGTACAACTGTAGGGAGGCCAACTATTTAGGGAAACTCTCAACGGTTCCATACGGCAGAAAGCTCGCCAACCTACTGTATCTGGAAAAAGTTGGGTTCTGAGGGTGTACCTATAGTCTCCATTGAGGCTTGGACTTGCAGGGGCTAAAGAAGGGTGTAAGTCAAGAAGGGAGGTGCAGCATTGGACTGGGCCCCAACCTTAGCATGTCTTGCTACTCCAGGTCGTCCAGCCAATGAGTACAAGGCCGGAGGGCTTACAGCAGTGGGGTGGGAGGCATCAGATGCAGGAGGACACAGTGTGATTGGCAGCTAGGGTAGCCACCTGGCCGGTAAAAATGATGGCTGATCCCAATGTTATTAATAGGGAAGGGCGGTATATTTTTCCAGAAAAGGTGGCCACCCTATTGGCAGCAGTGGTGGAAAAAGGTGTGGTGCTCAGGTCCATTGTTCCGACACTATGAAGATGAACGTGGACTAAATAAAATAAAGGAGGTTCTCATTCTTGTTTGCCCCTGTTAGACGTTCAAATTTCAGTACCCAATCAGATTTCTGCTTTCATTTTATTTGCAGCAGACAGGTCATAACTAATTCCTGATTGGTTGTTGAGGGAGGTCCCTATGTCACCTCAGTCCCATCTCTATCAATACCAATATACATGTCATATATTTCTAGCAGTAGAGATGCAGTTTGGTAGTTATGGGTGGCTTGAGGCCCAACAGGAGTTCTGGATAGGGGGGATTGTTATGATCACATGGTACATTTTATTACAGAACGTTGAGTCCCACAGAGAAGTAAACGAGAGACTGCAGGGCAGGGAGTTCATCAGATTTTAATACCCAGGTTCCCTTTGACCCCGAGTGACAATTTGTCCAAATCTGAGTTGCTAGGCAACCATCCCTCCGATATCCTGAGTGTAATGTTTTATATCCCACCAGTTTAACCTTCTCTGTGCGTAAAGGGATCAAGTTCATCCCCTCGAAATCAGTACTGGCTTCCCTGGGTAAATGAGACAGATAAAGACGTAGCCAGAGGTATCCCAAACTCATGTCTCAAGACACAAGGCTGCAGGCTGAGTTATACAGGGAACTCTGAGTATCACTCATGTATTATAAGGGATAATGTACCCCCTACTGTAAATGATAAGGATATTAGAAGTCACTGAGGGGTTGTTATGTGACCATATAAAGGCACAAGGCACAAGGCTGAGTTATACAGGGAACTCTGAGTATCACTCATGTATTATAAGGGATAATGTACCCCCTACTGTAAATGATAAGGATATTAGAAGTCACTGAGGGGTTGTTCTGTGACCATATAAAGGCACAAGGCTGCAGGCTGAGTTATACAGGGAACTCTGAGTATCACTCATGTATTATAAGGGATAATGTACCCCCTACTGTAAATGATAAGGATATTAGAAGTCACTGAGGGGTTGTTCTGTGACCATATAAAGGTACAAGGCTGCAGGCTGAGTTATACAGGGAACTCTGAGTATCACTCATGTATTATAAGGGATAATGTACCCCCTACTGTAAATGATAAGGATATTAGAAGTCACTGAGGGGTTGTTATGTGACCATATAAAGGCACAAGGCACAAGGCTGAGTTATACAGGGAACTCTGAGTAGCACTCATGTATTATAAGGGATAATGTACCCCCTACTGTAAATGATAAGGATATTAGAAGTCTCTGAGGGATTGTTCTGTGACCATATAAAGACACAAGGCTGCAGGCTGAGTTATACAGGGAACTCTCAGTATCATTCATGTATTATAAGGGATAATGTACCCCCTACTGTAAATGATAAGGATATTAGAAGTCACTGAGGGATTGTTCTGTGACCATATAAAGGCACAAGGCTGCAGGCTGAGTTATACAGGGAACTCTGAGTATCACTCATGTATTATAAGGGATAATGTACCCCCTACTGTAAATGATAAGGATATTAGAAGTCACCGAGGGGTTGTTCTGTGACCATATAAAGGCACAAGGCTGCAGGCTGAGTTATACAGGGAACTATCACTCATGTATTATAAGGGATAATGTTCCCCTCTACTGGTGCCTTCCTGCCCACATAATAACCTTTTTTTTCTAGGGATGTCACTTGACTAATCCCCAAACTGCTGCCATTTGCTCTGTATTTACTGATCTTCCTCCTGATAAATAACATAATAGGTTGTGATTTTTCTATTTTCAAGCTTTACTTCACCTGTTCCTGCAAAGGTTTCTGCAATGACTCAAATGTGTCAGGTCCCCTTATAACAAGAAGGATGACGATTGTATTCGGCCAAGAGCGAATGCAAAAGTAGGTAATATCATAACATTAAGTGCTGTTTTAATGAAAAATGAGTCTTAAAACTCCAATTGTTTTGGCAGGACTTCAAGTAACCGCTATTATCTTCATCCAGAGAATTTCAAAAGCCTGATCCAAAAGTCTAAATGGGTTAAATATTCACAAGGAAAATGTCTGGCCTAGTAAAGTAACCTGAATTAAAATCATGTCTGTCATTTTGTTTCATAGTGAGAATGCTCCCAATGTGCGTGTACGGGTCTGGGATCCATGCCAACCAGACTGCCAATCACAATAGGACAGTTTAGGTTCTGTAATTAGAAAGAAAAGAAGTGAAATAGAAGGGGCTGAAAAGAGGAAAAGCAGGAGGGAGAAAACAGGGAAAAACTGGGGGGGGGTGGCATGGCCCCCTGGAGCTGACGTCAGTGAGGATGACTATGATATGCAACATAAATGGCATTTGCTCAGAATCAGTTCTTACATGGAAACAGTAAGAAAGCTGTGGTTCTAAACTGTTTTTCTTCTTTTTACACTAATATCCAGCTTCCTTTTAATAGGCCCAATTTATATGGGCATATTGGGTCCAACTCATAGAGGAGGGTAGCTCTGAAATAAGTGTAACGTTCACATTATCAAGACAGGTGTCAAAGACCAGGATATCAAAGTCAGAAGATACGTTCGGGCAGGATCAGTAAACTGAAGCCAGTTTGGGCACTCAAAATGGTGGACTGGGTTTTTAAAGATGAATTGGCGCCAAAGATTGCAATTCGGTGGCCATTAGTGAAGTCACGACGCTCTGCGCCACAATGCAAGCGTCAAAATGCTCAGCGTCAAACGCCAGCGTCAGAAAGCCCCAAACCCGGAAGGCAGCGAGGCGCACTGGAAGGTAAGAGAAGAAGCAGATCTCCCAACGCGTCTTACAATAAGTGAGTGTGACTGTCTCTTTTGCTAGCAAAGTTACGCCCATTAGTAAACCAGTGAAGTGGCTGAAAGACGTAACGCTGGTGAATTTTCGCCAGCGTTAGTCGATTCACCCTTTAGTAAATCTGCCCCCTAGACTGGTGATGGGCGAATAAATTCGGCAGGAGCGAATTAGCGGCAAACTTCTGCTTTTCGCTGCTGGGAATAAATTCCCGCGAAAATTCACCGGTGTCAATTTTCGAGTTTCAACATTTTTTCGCCATTTCGCGAATTTCACAGGAAATTCAAGAAGTTTTCGGCAAAGCAAAACGGGTGAAATATATATATATATATATATATATATATATATATATATATATATATATATATATATAAACATGATTTACAGTATATACTGGTAGGAATTGCGTTGGGGCCCTATTTGGGGGTTTTTGTGGATAAAAAACTTTGCAACTCTAGGTAGTGTCAGTCAGTGTCTCCTAAAGCGAATACATTTGTCTCTTGTATTAAAAAGGTTATTGGTTTAAGAGCTGAAAGCATCGTTTTGCCTCTTTTACATCCATGGTAAGATCTAGCTTTGAGTCTCAGTCCCATAAGAATGATATAAACAGGAAGATGTTCAATTAAACTAGTAACAGTTTTTGAACTAGGGATGTAGCGAACCGCCGACAATGTGTTCGCGAACGCCGTTCGCGAACACCGGCAAAAAATGCGAACAGTTCGCGAACAGTTTGCGAACTTCGAACATCCGAAAATCGTTCGATTCGAACGATCGAAGGATTTTAATCGTTCGATCGAACGATTTCCGTTCGAATCGAACGATCGAAGCCATTGGATCGAATGATTTCATTCAATCCAATGGCTTCGATCGTTTGATTCGAACGAAAATCGTTCGATTTTAGCGATCGAATGGTCGAATGGTCGAACGATTTTGACGCGAACGCCTATTGGCGAACGTCGCGCGACGTTCGCGAACTTGTGGCGGATGCGAACAGTCGAAGTTCGCGCGAACTAGTTCGCCAGCGAACAGTTCACTACATCCCTATTTGGAACACTTCAACTATGAGGACGTTGGGTTTGTTTTCTCTGAGGATATAGTTTGAGTTGTGCAGAGAACATTCCTTTTCTGTATGTTTGCCATTATCCATATACAAAGGAACAGCAACATCTCTTTTTTTATCCACTATAGGTGGAACCTCAGGCCTGCTGATTGGATGGGGTCCTCCAAAAGATCTATACAGCCCTGGGCTGACCAAGAGAATGCAGACTTCTTTGTAGGATATAATTACATATTTTATAGGGTGAAGCAGAGGTGACGGCACTTTGGGCCAAATATTGATGTGACCAATGATAGAATCGACCAGGAGCAGGCACTGTTGTCAGAAGGTCCTAGTGCTGAAAGTAAGCACGGAGCAGGAACATAAACTTGAGAGCAAGGGCCTTCAACATTGATATCTTTTTGGTACTTTCCAACAAACCATCAGGGTAGCAAAACACAACTGATGGACAATCATAGGAACACCAGCGAGACCCTTTATTTATCAAGTAACTTGACGAGAACCACTTCCCCCGTATCTTTTTTTTTATTTAGCTATATATCACTTATTTTCCATTAAGTTCTATTCAATTAATAGAGATCATAAAAATGAAAGTTCTTCACTTTGCATTGTCTCCCAAGAGAAGTCTGGGAGGCCTTGGTCTGTATTCGGTTTCTTAGGTTTATATCCATTTCCACCACATCCCCTAAGGGCTAAAAATAATATGGTCCTTTGATAACATGTGCTGCCATAATTGGATATTAGCATGGACTCTAATTACCCGAGTTTCCTGAACACGAAACTTGTTAGATCTCCTGTTCTTCTAGGGCTCATAATTATCTTAGACTAATGAGCATTTGTGTATTCCTCCAATCACCAAGACGTGAAACCTTTCCTACAGGGATTAGTGCCGTTTTTCACCCTGTCACTCAGGGGAATGTAATAGAGAAAAATCCATACATGGATCTCAGGAGAAGGAGAAGCAAATGAGGTCCTCAGCGCGGTTCCTGCCATCAGTTTAAGCACCAGTTAAAAAAATAAAACAACCTGTCTCTATTGAGCAATTAATGGGAAAATCACAGTACAGAGGAGCTCAGCTCCCTACATTATCCCCAGCTGGGTCTGCCATGGAGAAATTAAGTTTAAGAATCCAATTTCAGAATAATTTAGTTTAATCAGTGTTTCAGTCTGGCTCAAAGGTGAGATTTGCTTGGAAGTCTGGTGAGACTCTATTGGAAACCTTCCTCATCATAAGTGTATTATATGTGTATTACAGTAAATGCTGCTAATGGAAGTTTCATCTCATTTTGCATTTCAATTAGATAGTGGAAGTTTTTGTTTTCATTTTGTAAATGTTCCATTAATGGATAGTCATGGTCTACACTACTGTCTATTAATATTCTGAGGGCGATAATATCGCCCCATTTTGACCATAGGAATATTGCTGGAAGCATTGGCAAAATAACATGCAAAAAGAACATTTGAAGAACAGGAAGACAATGAAACTGGGCAGGGAGAAATTAAATATAAATGCAGGAGAAGATGTGAGAAGATTCTTGGAACAATGGGAAGATGAAAGATGAATGATGTAAAAGTGGACAGGAGAAAATGAATGAAGAATGTTGGCAGCATGGGCAGGAGAAGATGAATAAATGCTGGAAGAATGGGCAGGAGAAGAAGAGAGAAGAATGTTAGAAGAATGTTGGAAGAATGGGGAGAGAAGAATGGGGGCGGAATGGCAAGAGAGGATATATACAGTATGGATGTAGGAAGAATAGGCAGGAGAAGAAGATAGAAGAATGTTGGAAGAATGGGGAGAGAAGAATGGGAGAGGAATGGCTACAGAGGATAAATAAGGATGTAGGAAGAATTGACAGGAGAAGAAAAGAGAAGAATGTTGGAAGAATGGGGAGAGAAGAATGGGAGAGGAATGGCTACAGAGGATAAATAAGGATGTAGGAAGAATTGACAGGAGAAGAAAAGAGAAGGATGTTGGAAGAATGGGGAGAGAAGAATGGGGGAGGAATGGCAAGAGAGGACAAATAAGGATGTAGGAAAAATAGGCAGGAGAAGAATGTTGGAAGAATGGGGAGAGAAGAATGAGAGAGGAATGGCTACAGAGGATAAATAAGGATGTAGGAAGAATAGACAGGAGAAGAAAAGAGAAGAATGTTGGAAGAATGGGGAGAGAAGAATGGGAGAGCAATGGCAAGAGATAATAAATAAGAATGTAGGAGAAATAGGCAAGAGAAAAAGAGAGAAGAATGTTGGAAGAATGGGGAGAGAAAAATGGGAGAGGAATGGCAAGAGAGTATAAATAAGGATATAGGAAGAATAGGCAGGAGAAATGAGAGAAGGTGAGAGGAAGAAGATGAGCAAAGAATAATGGTGAAAAGTCAGTGAAGTAGATGAAGGGAGAGCAGTGAAAGAGTGGGCAGAACATCTGGAAAATGGACAGGGGTAGATGACAGATGAATGTAGGGTGAATATGAGAAGAAGAAGCAAGTATGTTGGAAGAATATGCATGAAGACATACTATTAAGATTAAGTTTACCAGTTTACTATTTTCCTATAATTTTATAGAGTTTTATTTTTCTAGCTCAGACTTGGTATCTTCCATGTTATGGCTTGCTGGACTTTCCTAATGACTTTTAGGGGTACCTGGTATGTGTCACTTTCACATAATCTGACCTGAATTTATTTCTGGGGCAAAATTGTTAGTGGTAGTTCATTTGTTTTTTGATAATTGCTTTGTTTTAGGCGATAACGTTCACGTCCTCCAGGGAAAAAGAGCAATATACCCAGGATTATCTAGGATTGTTCCCATTGAAATTCTCCTTGTGTCAGCTTAATTGATACTGAGCCAGAAGCTGTTGTAACGTTGCTCTTAGGAAATTGCTTGTAGATACACTTAGCACTTTTCCAGACAAGGCATTAATATGATCCAAATGTCACTGCTACCAAAGTGGTGCCACCAATTTAGAACGTGTCTTCATAGGGCAAGCCTTGTGAAGGTCTAGAGAACAAGGGATTTCTCTAGTATTTGGTTCTGCTTTGTTCTGTAAGTTAGGTTGAAGCAACCTCAAGACTAGCCCTTCTAAAGGTCTATACAAATTGATTTAGACACAGGGCAACTGCAAATGACAACAAGAACCCTACTGAAGTCTAACGTGCTTCTAGATATGAGGAACATCTCAAATAAACGTCTTGTTACTGGCACCACCCAATTACCCATCCTTCTGGGTTTTTTTTTGCACATTGCCCCATCTTGGAGGTAGTAAAAAAGCCTTATATACCTTGTTAAAGGCCAGTCATGTCTATATGGATTCAGCAGCTCAGAACCCAATTAGACTCTGAGTACTTTGTGAATTCTCAGAAATAATGCAGTGAGCCTCTGCAAATCTCCATAATCCTCCCATTCAGGGAATAGAGAATGCAGAACGGAATCCCATATTTATATTAGTGATGCTGGTGGTAATGATCACCCAAACGTCTCTCCTCACCCCTCCCCGATCCACATATGGCTACCGCAGAAGGCCCCTGGCCAAATCCAATTATAGATAAATTGATTTGTCCTGAGAACCCACACGCCAAGCCATTGCTCGGGCTTTGCTTAAAATTATAACTCTTTTTATTTATTTGTTCCTTCATTTGTTTATAATCCCATTGAGGCTTCTCGCTCAAGAGCAGGAGTCAATGTATTTAACCCATTGTGATTTTCTTGACTTGATTCCACTGTTCTAGTGAGGATTCCAATCTGAGAAGCTGGAGATGTTAAAAAATAATGTAAATGTCACACTTTTGGGATGGCAGGTATAGTAGGGCGAGATGGTGCCTATAGTAACAGTGGATAATAGTCTCTGGGAAGGGAGTGTGACTGTGGGATAGCAGGTATAGTAGGGAGAGATGGTGTCTATAGTAACAGTGGATAATAGTCTCTGGGAAGGGAGTGAGACTGTGGGATAGCAGGTATAGTAGGGAGAGATGGTGTCTATAGTAACAGTGGATAATAGTCTCTGGGAAGGGAGTGAGACTGTGGGATAGCAGGTATAGTAGGGAGAGATGGTGCCTATAGTAACAGTGGGATAATAGTCTCTGGGAAGGGAGTGTAACTGTGGGATAGCAGGTATAGTAGGGAGAGATGGTGTCTATAGTAACAGTGGATAATAGTCTCTGGGAAGGGAGTGAGACTGTGGGATAGCAGGTATAGTAGGGAGAGATGGTGCCTATAGTAACAGTGGGATAATAGTCTCTGGGAAGGGAGTGTAACTGTGGGATAGCAGGTATAGTAGGGAGAGATGGTGTCTATAGTAACAGTGGATAATAGTCTCTGGGAAGGGAGTGTGACTGTGGGATAGCAGGTATAGTAGGGAGAGATGGTGCCTATAGTAACAGTGGATAATAGTCTCTGGGAAGGGAGTGTGACTGTGGGATAGCAGGTATAGTAGGGAGAGATGGTGCCTATAGTAACAGTGGGATAATAGTCTTTGGGAAGGGAGAGTGACTGTGGGATAGCAGGTATAGTAGGGAGAGATGGTGCCTATAGTAACAGTGGATAATAGTCTCTGGGAAGGGAGTGTGACTGTGGGATAGCAGGTATAGTAGGGAGAGATGGTGTCTATAGTAACAGTGGATAATAGTCTCTGGGAAGGGAGTGTGACTGTGGGATAGCAGGTATAGTAGGGAGAGATGGTGTCTATAGTAACAGTGGATAATAGTCTCTGGGAAGGGAGTGTGACTGTGGGATAGCAGGTATAGTAGGGAGAGATTGTGCCTATAGTAACAGTGGATAATAGTCTCTGGGAAGGGAGTGTGACTGTGGGATAGCAGGTATAGTAGGGAGAGATGGTGCCTATAGTAACAGTGGATAATAGTCTCTGGGAAGGGAGTGTGACTGTGGGATAGCAGGTATAGTAGGGAGAGATGGTGCCTATAGTAACAGTGGGATAATAGTCTTTGGGAAGGGAGAGTGACTGTGGGATAGCAGGTATAGTAGGGAGAGATGGTGTCTATAGTAACAGTGGATAATAGTCTCTGGGAAGGGAGTGTGACTGTGGGATAGCAGGTATAGTAGGGAGACATGGTGCCTATAGTAACAGTGGATAATAGTCTCTGGGAAGGGAGTGTGACTGTGGGATAGCAGGTATAGTAGGGAGAGATGGTGCCTATAGTAACAGTGGATAATAGTCTCTGGGAAGGGAGTGTGACTGACTGTGGGATAGCAGGTATAGTAGGGAGAGATGGTGCCTATAGTAACAGTGGGGTAATAGTCTCTGGGAAGGGAGTGTGACTGTGGGATAGCAGGTATAGTAGGGAGAGATGGTGCCTATAGTAACAGTGGATAATAGTCTCTGGGAAGGGAGTGTGACTGTCGGATAGCAGGTATAGTAGGGAGAGATGGTGCCTATAGTAACAGTGGGGTAATAGTTTCTGGGAAGGGAGTGTGACTGTGGGATAGCAGGTATAGTAGGGAGAGATGGTGCCTATAGTAACAGTGGATAATAGTCTCTGGGAAGGGAGTGTGACTGTGGGATAGCAGGTATAGTAGGGAGAGATGGTGTCTATAGTAACAGTGGATAATAATCTCTGGGAAGGGAGTGTGACTGTGGGATAGCAGGTATAGTAGGGAGAGATGGTGCCTATAGTAACAGTGGGGTAATACTCTCTGGGAAGGGAGTGTGACTGTGGGATAGCAGGTATAGTAGGGAGAGATGGTGCCTATAGTAACAGTGGATAATAGTCTCTGGGAAGGGAGTGTGACTGTGGGATAGCAGGTATAGTAGGGAGAGATGGTGCCTATAGTAACAGTGGGGTAATACTCTCTGGGAAGGGAGTGTGACTGTGGGATAGCAGGTATAGTAGGGAGAGATGGTGTCTATAGTAACAGTGGATAATAGTCTCTGGGAAGGGAGTGTGACTGTGAGATAGCAGGTATAGTAGGGAGAGATGGTGCCTATAGTAACAGTGGATAATAGTCTCTGGGAAGGGAGTGTGACTGTGAGATAGCAGGTATAGTAGGGAGAGATGGTGTCTATAGTAACAGTGGATAATAGTCTCTGGGAAGGGAGTGTGACTGTGGGATAGCAGGTATAGTAGGGAGAGATGGTGTCTATAGTAACAGTGGGGTAATACTCTCTGGGAAGGGAGTGTGACTGTGGGATAGCAGGTATAGTAGGGAGAGATGGTGCCTATAGTAACAGTGGATAATAGTCTCTGGGAAGGGAGTGTGACTGTGGGATAGCAGGTATAGTAGGGAGAGATGGTGTCTATAGTAACAGTGGATAATAATCTCTGGGAAGGGAGTGTGACTGTGGGATAGCAGGTATAGTAGGGAGAGATGGTGCCTATAGTAACAGTGGGGTAATACTCTCTGGGAAGGGAGTGTGACTGTGGGATAGCAGGTATAGTAGGGAGAGATGGTGTCTATAGTAACAGTGGATAATAGTCTCTGGGAAGGGAGTGTGACTGTGAGATAGCAGGTATAGTAGGGAGAGATGGTGCCTATAGTAACAGTGGATAATAGTCTCTGGGAAGGGAGTGTGACTGTGAGATAGCAGGTATAGTAGGGAGAGATGGTGTCTATAGTAACAGTGGATAATAGTCTCTGGGAAGGGAGTGTGACTGTGGGATAGCAGGTATAGTAGGGAGACATGGTGCCTATAGTAACAGTGGATAATAGTCTCTGGGAAGGGAGTGTGACTGTGGGATAGCAGGTATAGTAGGGAGAGATGGTGCCTATAGTAACAGTGGATAATAGTCTCTGGGAAGGGAGTGTGACTGACTGTGGGATAGCAGGTATAGTAGGGAGAGATGGTGCCTATAGTAACAGTGGGGTAATAGTCTCTGGGAAGGGAGTGTGACTGTGGGATAGCAGGTATAGTAGGGAGAGATGGTGCCTATAGTAACAGTGGATAATAGTCTCTGGGAAGGGAGTGTGACTGTCGGATAGCAGGTATAGTAGGGAGAGATGGTGCCTATAGTAACAGTGGGGTAATAGTTTCTGGGAAGGGAGTGTGGCTGTGGGATAGCAGGTATAGTAGGGAGAGATGGTGCCTATAGTAACAGTGGATAATAGTCTCTGGGAAGGGAGTGTGACTGTGGGATAGCAGGTATAGTAGGGAGAGATGGTGTCTATAGTAACAGTGGATAATAATCTCTGGGAAGGGAGTGTGACTGTGGGATAGCAGGTATAGTAGGGAGAGATGGTGCCTATAGTAACAGTGGGGTAATACTCTCTGGGAAGGGAGTGTGACTGTGGGATAGCAGGTATAGTAGGGAGAGATGGTGCCTATAGTAACAGTGGATAATAGTCTCTGGGAAGGGAGTGTGACTGTGGGATAGCAGGTATAGTAGGGAGAGATGGTGTCTATAGTAACAGTGGATAATAATCTCTGGGAAGGGAGTGTGACTGTGGGATAGCAGGTATAGTAGGGAGAGATGGTGCCTATAGTAACAGTGGGGTAATACTCTCTGGGAAGGGAGTGTGACTGTGGGATAGCAGGTATAGTAGGGAGAGATGGTGCCTATAGTAACAGTGGATAATAGTCTCTGGGAAGGGAGTGTGACTGTGGGATAGCAGGTATAGTAGGGAGAGATGGTGCCTATAGTAACAGTGGGATAATAGTCTTTGGGAAGGGAGAGTGACTGTGGGATAGCAGGTATAGTAGGGAGAGATGGTGCCTATAGTAACAGTGGATAATAGTCTCTGGGAAGGGAGTGTGACTGTGGGATAGCAGGTATAGTAGGGAGAGATGGTGTCTATAGTAACAGTGGATAATAGACTCTGGGAAGGGAGTGTGACTGTGGGATAGCAGGTATAGTAGGGAGAGATGGTGTCTATAGTAACAGTGGATAATAGTCTCTGGGAAGGGAGTGTGACTGTGGGATAGCAGGTATAGTAGGGAGAGATTGTGCCTATAGTAACAGTGGATAATAGTCTCTGGGAAGGGAGTGTGACTGTGGGATAGCAGGTATAGTAGGGAGAGATGGTGCCTATAGTAACAGTGGATAATAGTCTCTGGGAAGGGAGTGTGACTGTGGGATAGCAGGTATAGTAGGGAGAGATGGTGCCTATAGTAACAGTGGGATAATAGTCTTTGGGAAGGGAGAGTGACTGTGGGATAGCAGGTATAGTAGGGAGAGATGGTGTCTATAGTAACAGTGGATAATAGTCTCTGGGAAGGGAGTGTGACTGTGGGATAGCAGGTATAGTAGGGAGACATGGTGCCTATAGTAACAGTGGATAATAGTCTCTGGGAAGGGAGTGTGACTGTGGGATAGCAGGTATAGTAGGGAGAGATGGTGCCTATAGTAACAGTGGATAATAGTCTCTGGGAAGGGAGTGTGACTGACTGTGGGATAGCAGGTATAGTAGGGAGAGATGGTGCCTATAGTAACAGTGGGGTAATAGTCTCTGGGAAGGGAGTGTGACTGTGGGATAGCAGGTATAGTAGGGAGAGATGGTGCCTATAGTAACAGTGGATAATAGTCTCTGGGAAGGGAGTGTGACTGTCGGATAGCAGGTATAGTAGGGAGAGATGGTGCCTATAGTAACAGTGGGGTAATAGTTTCTGGGAAGGGAGTGTGACTGTGGGATAGCAGGTATAGTAGGGAGAGATGGTGCCTATAGTAACAGTGGATAATAGTCTCTGGGAAGGGAGTGTGACTGTGGGATAGCAGGTATAGTAGGGAGAGATGGTGTCTATAGTAACAGTGGATAATAATCTCTGGGAAGGGAGTGTGACTGTGGGATAGCAGGTATAGTAGGGAGAGATGGTGCCTATAGTAACAGTGGGGTAATACTCTCTGGGAAGGGAGTGTGACTGTGGGATAGCAGGTATAGTAGGGAGAGATGGTGCCTATAGTAACAGTGGATAATAGTCTCTGGGAAGGGAGTGTGACTGTGGGATAGCAGGTATAGTAGGGAGAGATGGTGTCTATAGTAACAGTGGATAATAATCTCTGGGAAGGGAGTGTGACTGTGGGATAGCAGGTATAGTAGGGAGAGATGGTGCCTATAGTAACAGTGGGGTAATACTCTCTGGGAAGGGAGTGTGACTGTGGGATAGCAGGTATAGTAGGGAGAGATGGTGTCTATAGTAACAGTGGATAATAGTCTCTGGGAAGGGAGTGTGACTGTGAGATAGCAGGTATAGTAGGGAGAGATGGTGCCTATAGTAACAGTGGATAATAGTCTCTGGGAAGGGAGTGTGACTGTGAGATAGCAGGTATAGTAGGGAGAGATGGTGTCTATAGTAACAGTGGATAATAGTCTCTGGGAAGGGAGTGTGACTGTGGGATAGCAGGTATAGTAGGGAGAGATGGTGCCTATAGTAACAGTGGGATAATAGTCTTTGGGAAGGGAGAGTGACTGTGGGATAGCAGGTATAGTAGGGAGAGATGGTGTCTATAGTAACAGTGGATAATAGTCTCTGGGAAGGGAGTGTGACTGTGGGATAGCAGGTATAGTAGGGAGACATGGTGCCTATAGTAACAGTGGATAATAGTCTCTGGGAAGGGAGT
This sequence comes from Xenopus petersii, assembly GCA_038501925.1. Lineage (NCBI taxonomy): Eukaryota > Metazoa > Chordata > Amphibia > Anura > Pipidae > Xenopus > Xenopus petersii. Next base: position 4,917,860 of record CM076676.1, on the reverse strand, counting down.
GTGACTGTGGGATAGCAGGTATAGTAGGGAGAGATGGTGCCTATAGTAACAGTGGATAATAGTCTCTGGGAAGGGAGTGTGACTGACTGTGGGATAGCAGGTATAGTAGGGAGAGATGGTGCCTATAGTAACAGTGGGGTAATAGTCTCTGGGAAGGGAGTGTGACTGTGGGATAGCAGGTATAGTAGGGAGAGATGGTGCCTATAGTAACAGTGGATAATAGTCTCTGGGAAGGGAGTGTGACTGTCGGATAGCAGGTATAGTAGGGAGAGATGGTGCCTATAGTAACAGTGGGGTAATAGTTTCTGGGAAGGGAGTGTGACTGTGGGATAGCAGGTATAGTAGGGAGAGATGGTGCCTATAGTAACAGTGGATAATAGTCTCTGGGAAGGGAGTGTGACTGTGGGATAGCAGGTATAGTAGGGAGAGATGGTGTCTATAGTAACAGTGGATAATAATCTCTGGGAAGGGAGTGTGACTGTGGGATAGCAGGTATAGTAGGGAGAGATGGTGCCTATAGTAACAGTGGGGTAATACTCTCTGGGAAGGGAGTGTGACTGTGGGATAGCAGGTATAGTAGGGAGAGATGGTGCCTATAGTAACAGTGGATAATAGTCTCTGGGAAGGGAGTGTGACTGTGGGATAGCAGGTATAGTAGGGAGAGATGGTGTCTATAGTAACAGTGGATAATAATCTCTGGGAAGGGAGTGTGACTGTGGGATAGCAGGTATAGTAGGGAGAGATGGTGCCTATAGTAACAGTGGGGTAATACTCTCTGGGAAGGGAGTGTGACTGTGGGATAGCAGGTATAGTAGGGAGAGATGGTGCCTATAGTAACAGTGGATAATAGTCTCTGGGAAGGGAGTGTGACTGTGGGATAGCAGGTATAGTAGGGAGAGATGGTGTCTATAGTAACAGTGGATAATAATCTCTGGGAAGGGAGTGTGACTGTGGGATAGCAGGTATAGTAGGGAGAGATGGTGCCTATAGTAACAGTGGATAATAGTCTCTGGGAAGGGAGTGTGACTGTGGGATAGCAGGTATAGTAGGGAGAGATGGTGTCTATAGTAACAGTGGATAATAGTCTCTGGGAAGGGAGTGTGACTGTGGGATAGCAGGTATAGTAGGGAGAGATGGTGCCTATAGTAACAGTGGATAATAGTCTCTGGGAAGGGAGTGTGACTGTGAGATAGCAGGTATAGTAGGGAGAGATGGTGTCTATAGTAACAGTGGATAATAGTCTCTGGGAAGGGAGTGTGACTGTGGGATAGCAGGTATAGTAGGGAGAGATGGTGCCTATAGTAACAGTGGATAATAGTCTCTGGGAAGGGAGTGTGACTGTGGGATAGCAGGTATAGTAGGGAGAGATGGTGTCTATAGTAACAGTGGATAATAGTCTCTGGGAAGGGAGTGTGACTGTGGGATAGCAGGTATAGTAGGGAGAGATGGTGTCTATAGTAACAGTGAGAATTTAAAAGTTAACTCTAGCGTTGTCTTACTATTGGCTTAATATAAATAAAACACTCACACAGAGAAATAAAAGAAAGGGAAAGTATACATTTCCATTATCCCTTTAAGCTGCAAGACAAGTAGAATACATATCACAGAGGCCAGGTAAGTGGCAGCCACATGCTTTGCATAGAGAGTGATCTTACAGGCAGAACGACCATTATTGTTTTACTTTAGAAGTTCTGTTTCGGACATAAGTGCTGCATAAATCTCTACCTGCCCATTAGAATAATCGCCTTATTACTGCTAATGGCCGTTCAGAGCACCAGGCTGATCCTTTCTGTTTATAATCCAGAGAGACACATTTACAGTATATTCTCAGAGCATAAGAACCTTGTGATTAACTTTCTGCCGGCAAAGGAAGAATTGTATATATAATACACGAGAGCCGTTAATATCCCGTAAATGATATTCTTATAAACGGTGCTTAGTGATGTCATCGGTTATAATGGGAGCTTAGTGATGTCATTTGATGACATTTCTGTCACATGACTCACTGCAACTTGTCTATTATAATAAATAAAGTCATAGAATTTGGGATTTGGCCCAATCCCGAATCTTTCATGAATGATTTGTCCAAATCGGAACCTTAATTTGCATATGGAAATTGGGGTGATGAAGGTGAGTAATGTTAAGGTCCACCAGAGAACTAGGCATCCAAGGCTCACTCTTACGAAACTAGATGGAGGGTTATTTAGGCTTATTGTGGATCAAAGTAAGAACTGGTGGGAATTGTGGCCGACTGAGGCCTGAGCCTACCAGGATGAACCTCTGGTACTCTAGTAGGCCAGGTTGACTCTGAAGTGATATCTCATCCACAATAACTAATTAACAGAGTGTCCCCTTGACATAACTTAGTTACCAATGTGATGGGCCAAATTTATAAAGTAATACATTTTCACTACATCATTGAACTTTTACTGGTTTTCGTCCACAATATCTTCTCACGTCAAGGTCAGACTAGTCATAATACCACCTGGTGGGCCCCAGTCTGATAATGTTCCCATTAGCTCTTTCTTATTACCACCATAAGCTTATTTGTCTTCTTTTGGCACTGTCTCCATTTAATTTTTGAGAGAGTTGCCATGTTCTTTGCCGGACCATAGGAGGCCCAGTCTGACCATGTTTGAAGTTCACATGAACATTTAATGGACATCTGGTTGACCAAATAATTGATTAGCTGGAATAAAAATGTAATAACAACTTTCAACTGGCATAGGTCTTTACTGACCTTTTTGGTAAAGACACATTTATGTGGTCAAATATTTGGGTGGGCCCAAGGTTGGACCAGAGTCTAGCAAACTGGGTCCACTCTCAGAGCTATTAGTGCCGAATGGTATAGATCTTTATTAAAGTCTAGGTTGAAATCAAGGTGGGCTGATTTCTCAACAGAAGATCCTCTGGAACTCAAGTATGCCAGTACTATCCTGGGTGGACCTCTCTTGGCTGATACATGGATACATGAAATCTGGGTTGTAATATTTCCTTAACTATAGTCCTTTCTTTTGCTTTGGGTCCCTCAAGGCCACAGTTTACAAACCATTGCTCCAGGGGCACAATCTTTACTTTTAGATGGCAAAAATGATTCAACATTCCAGATTGTCGTCTGGAACCATATCCATGAACTGCTAAATGTGTGGGCTTGTTGGAGGAGATAGGCTTCAGAACATACAGTATTTCAGTCTTCCTGAGGTTGATGTTTATGGCACTGCACCCCTATATATTACTGCTCTTTCACATCCAGGATCTGACTTGGATATCAGGCAACCTCCTGGTGGGTCCCACATATCATCATCTCTTCTATTTCTACTAAATTCAGCCCTAGACATCAGCTTCTTAACAACTACCATGGAATCAGATATCCTTCCTCTCGGAATACAGGGGAACACGTGGTTCTTCATCCAATCAGACAAAATAATAAAATAAAATGAAAAACAGAGTTGTTATCCTTTAATTATGTGCCCGGAATTCTTCCTCCTCAGCACCGCTCCTCGCCCCCTTGAGCTTCATGATGTTAACCTTCTCTCCTTGGTCTTCTTCTTCTTTTTTTTCAAAGTCAACGACTCCCGTTCTCCGACATAATTAAGCAATGCCACTCACTCGCGGGTGCTCGTGGAAAAAATATAAATGGCCCCGGCGAGGACGGATAGAATGACAGCATTTATGTTTCCTCAGCAATAAAAGCACAGAAGTCATCGGCGGAGAACATATTTCATTTGGCCACGTTCCTACATCCTTCATAGCTCTGTAGACTTCAGCGCAGTGACATGTGCAAGTTCAGCAGCCAATTAAAAGAATTAGGAAGGTCTGTGTGCGATGCTCAGATGCGATGTAATTCATGCGCCAGTTCTGAGCTTCTAAAGAAGTGGCTTATTGTATGTACCATGGAAGCTTCCCTTCGATAACTCTATTGGGGGGAGGTAATTTGTGACAAATCCAGTTAATAAACTGGGCATAAGATTCTACATCGGACAAAAGCTGTTCCATTAATAATGACCCTTAGGCAAAGAGGTACATTATCCCTTATAATACTCAGCGTTCCCTGTTTAACTCAGCCTGCAGCCTTGTGCCTTTATATAGTCACAAAATAGCCCCTCAGTGACTTCTAATATCCTTATCATTTACAGTAGGGGGTACATTATCCCTTATAATACATGAGTGATACTCAGAGTTCCCTGTATAACTCAGCCTGCAGCCTTGTGCCTTTATATAGTCACAAAATAGCCCCTCAGTGACTTGTAATATCCTTATCATTTACAGTAGGGGGTACATTATCCCTTATAATACATGAGTGATACTCAGAGTTCCCTGTATAACTCAGCCTGCAGCCTTGTGCCTTTATATGGTCACAGAACCCCTCAGTGACTTCTAATATCCTTATCACTTACAGTAGGGGGTACATTATCCCTTATAATACATGAGTGATACTCAGAGTTCCCTGTATAACTCAGCCCCCTAAAAAAAAAACCCCTCTAAAGTCTATGTCACTTTGCCTCATAGATGATACACAGCACAGGGGATGTGGATTAGGTGCTATTCCAGCAGGTACTATGAGACTCATTATAATGCACATCTCTATGAATAATTAAAGAGGGCATGTTTAGTCTTTCTACAGAGACCATGGAGGCCCCGGCCCAGCTGCTCCTCATATCTATTAGCACTCGTGTGAAGGGCCCGAGCAGGTGTTTGAGAAGGAGCTGTAGAGTACTCCATCGCTCGAGTGCTCCTTTACAAATTGCCCGTCATACACTGAAATCCCATCAAGCAGAAACTGTAGTTGTAAAGCAGTGCAGTCAAATAGTCCTTATTTGGCCCGAAACTTAAAGGGGTTGTTCACCTTTAAATGAACTGTTAATATGATGTAGAGAGTGATATTCTGAGACAATTTGCATTTGGTTTTCATTTTTTATTATTTGTGGTTTTTGACTTATTTAGCTTTTTATTCAGCAGCTCTCCAGTTTGTAATTTTAGCAATCGGGTTGCTAGGGTCTAAATTCCCCTAGCAACCATGCTTTGGTTTGAATAAAATACTAGAAGATGAAAAGGAGAGGCCTGAATAGAAAGATGAGTTATCAGTAATAACAATAACAATAAATTTGTAGCCTTACAGAGCATTTGTTGTTTTAGATGGGGTCACTGACCCCCACTTGATAGCTGGAGTCAGAAGAAAGGCAAATAGTTCAAAAAACAGAAAAAATTGATTATGAACACCAATTGAAAAGTTGCTCAGAACTGGCCGTTATATAACACACTAAAAGTTAATTGGAAGGTGAACCAGCCCTTTAACTCTTGAAGTGCTGGACCCAGAGCGACTGTTGCATGCAGCTAGGTTGGAGTCACCTTGGCACCCACTGTCGTCCCTAGCATTAGATAGATATTGATGGATGGATAGAGATGGATAGATAGAGATAGATAGATAGATAGATAATAGATAGATAGATAGATAGATAGATAGATAGATAGATAGATAGATAGATAGATAGATAGATAGATACTGTAGATAGATAGATAGATAGATAGATAGATAGATAGATAGATAGATAGATAGATAGATAGATAGATAGATAATAGATAGATAGATAATAGATAGATAGATAGATAGATAGATAGATAGATAGATAGATAGATAGATAGATAGATAGATAGATAATAGAT